>PVHP010047467.1:0-12878 GCA_004024765.1 Zapus hudsonius
GAGTGTATGATGGGTACACCAGAGCCTCCAGATGCTGCAAACAATCTCCAGATGCATTCGCCACTTTGTGCACCTGACTTTACTTGGGTACTGGGGAAATGAACTGGGGTCATTGGGGGATTTTTGCAAGCAAATGCCTTTAACTGTTGAGCCATCTCTCCAGCCTTTTTTTTGGGGGGGGGGGATTTCGAGGTAGCATCTCACTCTAGCCCAGGCTGACCTGGAATTCACTCTACAGACTCAGGATGGCCTCGAACTCACAGTGATGCTCCTACCTCTGCCTCCGGAGTGCTGGGATTAAAGGTGTGTGCCACCACGCCAGACTGAGAAGTTCATTTCCCCTTTGAACATTCCACCTGACTGAAGAAAACCTTATCGTTTAAAATTTAAGAGACAGAGCAGCTGAACTTGGATCTCATGCTATACCCCTAATGGCCGTTCCCGGCTTTTTACATGGGTGCTGGGGATCAAATGCAGGTCCTCACGCTGACTCTGCAAGCACTCTTTCCCAGCCCTAAAGCCTTCTTAGGGAAGGGTGCTTGTTTTATCCTATCTCCAAGACCGGACACTGAAGTCATATATGTGTCCCTGGAAAGGCTGCAGCCTGGAACCCACCAGCCATGGCAAGGCTGACAGGCTAGGCTGGACAAGATAGGGTGAGAGATTCATGTGAGTTGGTGATGTGATAAGATTCCAGGTAGAAATAAATTCTCTAAGCTTTTTTTTGCTGTAGGCTCAGAGACAAATGTAAACATTTTGTCATATTCAAGGAACTTGTTTGGAAAATCTCTTTGTACTAGAGTTGATTCAAGGCCTAGTGAAAATGACTTTCAGAACAGCTTGGTTTCTGTCCAATTTGTCTGGAGTTTTCAAAAACACAATACCAAAAGGTCATTTTTAAGGACAGGGTTAATAATTTGCATAATTTGCATGCTAATTATGCCACCTTTGGCTAAGTATAACTGCAAATGTGAAGTACAAATTCCTGAGCAGCAGGCTCCAGCAGTATGTATGTTTATGGGGATACTTGAACTGTATGTCTCCTAGCAACCACTGACTGCTTTTCAGATTTGCAGAGCGATTGAAAGCAATCTTTGGAAATACACAGCTAAATTTTGGACACAATGATTCGCCCAGTGAATGAATTCAAGGTTTGGTAATTCATTCATTCTGAAATAAAGTGTGTGGGGGAGGCAACATAAAGAAATCATTTCCCAACCCTCCTGACACAGATGAAAATGATCTCCACTGAGATCAGAGGCCGGCCTACTCCTTGTAGCTGCTGAATGTGGCTAACCCATGTCTAAATCAACTCGGGAGCACAGACAGTGCGATGTGCAGTAAGCAGTCTTGTGTAAAGATGCATCCTAAAGGTTATGTAAATCTCCATGTAATGAAAAATCATAAAAAAGCTGGCATTCTTGTGTAAGAAAAAAAAATAACAAAGCCCTTCAAATGAAAACATTCAAAACCCGTGAATAAAACCAACAAAACAGGCTGTTTTGTCTGGAAATCCATTCACAATCTGCATTTCCAGCTTCTTTACCTGAAGATCCAAGAACACTGGCTTCCAGTGTGAGCTGGGGGAATGGGCTACATTCGGGTGCAGCTTCCCAAAGCAGCCTTCAATCACAGCCATGCAGCTTCACATGTCTGTCACTACTCGCTCATCTAAACATCTAAACGTGCTGTATCCCTGGCTTTCCCCATGTCTTAACTTACCCACTCCTGGTACTAATGTGTTCTCGGCCAACAAGGTCAGAAGAAATCAGTTTGGCAACATTGACTTAATAGTCAGGTGACTACAAGTATCATCTAAGAGGTCCAGACAGCTCGAGGAGAAGCGCATAGGATACCAAAGATCTTTAGAGTTAAGTCAGGTGTCCAATAACCAATAATACTCTGGGGAAGACATGATAACTAACGCTAGATAACTTCATAGCCTGAAGCTAGTAAAAAATTAAAAAATTCATACCTGGAGTGGTGGCACACGCCTTTAATTCCAACACTCAGGGGGCAAAAGTGGGAGGTTCACCATGAGTTCAAGGCCAGCCTGAGACAATAAAGTAAGGGCTAGAGCAGCCTGGACTAGAGTGAGACCCCACCTCAAGAAACCACCACCACCACCACCACCACACACACACCGCTTATAAAGGTTGCCCAAATGAGAACTGATCCTAAATGAAGACAGTGGTATGGACAAGCACACCGTGTGTTGGAAACCATCCAGAGCTCTTGTGCAGCATCACATGTGACATCTGCACAGGGCTGGGTGGGACTGCCAGCACTGATTAGGGATATTTGCATCTACTTTCTGAATAAGGAAACTGAAGCAGAGTAGTTCTGTAACTTGCCCAAGGCCACACACTGAAAAATAGCAGAGTGGGCACTGTGGCACAGATCTATAATCTCAGCACTTGGAAGATAGAGAGGCAGGATCTCTAGAAGGTCAAGGCCAGCCTGGTCTACTTGCCAAGTTCCAGGCTAGCCTGGACTACACAGTGAGACCCTGTCTCAAAAAAGCAAACAAACTAACAAATTCGGATGGCAGAGCCTCTACACTTCACCACAAGTCCACACTGCTTCCTGAGGAGGAGATGCAAAAGGCACTTCAGACAATGCAGGGAACATTGTGCTGAGCTTCAAGTTCTAGAGACGCACCCAAACCTGGAAGGAAGGAGGTGCGGTGAATATTGGACATTAAGAAATGGTATAATATTAAAACTAGTCCTAGGAAGACTAATGCACGAAACCAATTGAGGCTTAGGAAAAATGTGCAGCTGAGACCTCCTTACATTGTTTACTGATTAGAGCATATGATTTTTTAAAATATTAATTTGTGAAGTGGGGCATGGTGGCACACCTTTAGTCCCAGCACTCAGGAGGCAGAGACAGAGGTAGGATCCCTGTGAGTTTGTGGCCAGCCTGGGACTACAGAATGAGTTCCAGATCAGCCTGGACTAGACTGAGACCCTGCGGGGGTTGGGGGAGAAGAACTAAACAAAAATTTATTTGTTCGTGTGTGTGTGTGTGTGTGTGTGTGTGTGTGTGTGTGTGTGTGTGTGTGTACACCAGGACTCCTTGTTGCTGCAAATGAATGCCAGGCACATGTGCTAATTTTTGCATCTGGCTTTATATGGGTGCTGAGGAATCAAACCAGGACTGGCAGACTTTGCAGTAACTGTTGAGCCATCTCCACCCAGTCCCATATAAGATTAATTTTAAAAGTGGGGAAAAAAACAATAGAAGACCAGATATGAACTACAAAGTAAAGACCAGCACACATAATGACATCTTTCAGACCATCAACAACAATCTGACATATTTCTCTACATAATTATCAATGAATACTGCTATAGTCTGTGTGTTCCCTAAAACTCATGTTTTGGAAACTTACTCCCCAACACTATAGAAAGAGGAAGGACTATTGGATTAGGCCATGATAACAAAGGACTGCAGGAATGAGTTCATTTTCTCTTTACCATTCATCCTTTGCCAGGTTAGGACGCAATAACAAGGTCCTTCCCAGATGTCAGCATATTCTTAAAGACTTTTGAGCCTTAAGAACACTAAGAAAGGGCTGGAGAGATGGCTCAGCGGTTGAGGCACTTGCCTCCAGTGCCTAAGGCCCCAGGTTCAATTCCCCAGGTCCCACATAAGCCAGACCCACAAGGTGGTGGCCCTGGTGCTCTCTATTGCTCTCTCTCTCTCTGTTTGAAAATGAATAAATAAAATATAAAAAAATACTCCAGTGAAAATATATTAAAAAAAAAAAAGAAGACTAAGAAAGAAACTTCTGTTCTTCATAAAATACCCAGCCTCAGGTACAATCCCCTGTCCCCCTATCTTAATGGGATTTCCGTTTTCAGTTATGTGCAGGTAGCCATGATCCAAAAATATTCCATAGAAAATTCCAGAAATAATTTCTAAGTCTTAAATTGTCCCACTTCATCCTGTGTTAGATGTCCAGTGTAGTGGTTTGAATGTGTGGCTCTATGGACTCGGGCTTGACTCTTGAGTCTCCAGCAGGCAAAGCCCTACTGGGGAAGATATGTCACTAGGGTGGATCCTGAGTCCAGCTCTAAGGGGTGTGGAGAGTAGATGGAGCTGTGGTGGTTCGTGCTTGCTGATGTTGGTGTTTGCTGGCTGTTTGATGACGCCTCTGTGCTTGGATCTTTGGAACTGAGTCAGCTTCTTCTGCCATTGATGGTATTCCCTGGGATTTTATAAGCCTTTCCTCCTATAAGCTGCTTTTGTCTAGCAATGTGAAGCCTACTGTGACATCAGGTATATCCAGGCATGTAGGACACACACCCTTAGTCACTCTGTAACCATCTAGGTCACTAAACCACTGTCACTGTGTAGGGTTCCACATGCTATCTTGATATACTGACGTGTCCTGGTTCTTTCCGGTATTCTCCTGCACCTGTTCCACAAGAGCCACAGAGGATCCAGGGAGCTGGGCCTATCTGCCTCACATGCGTCCATGTTGGGGGCAGAGGAAGGGAGCACATGGGGAACAGGAAGAGCGGCTACTATTCTTAAGAACATCTTATTAATCCTGTGATTCTCACGGCATGAAAGAGTTAACTCTGGCTTAAGAATCAAATGCGCATACTTGCTGGAATCACACCAAGCATAGAGAAGCCAAGGTTAGCCTGTCCCAGAGCTCCAGTTCAAGAACACTTACAGCATAGCATGCTGGGAGTCGGAATTCCAACCAGAGCTTCCTGGCTTCCCATGAAAACATGGCAAAGTAGCTCTGCTTTTGTATACACTGATAGGGATGAGAGCCCGAGACAAAACAAAACAGTAAAGAATTACATTTAGCTGCAATAGAAAATAAATTCAAATCTTTTGCCTAGAGTAAATTATTAAATTTTCAGTTGAAATTGCCAAACCGTCTTGAGACCACTGAGAACCTACAGAAAGTAAGAAATGTGCTCAGAGAAAAGGACCCTGGTAAATGTCATGCTGGAACTGTATGAGGTGTTTTCTGTGTCATGAAAGACACAGGCTTGGTAGGACCAGGTGGAGTCTGGAGGTAGAGGAAATGAGCACAAACAAGGTAAGGGCGTGAAAGGCTTGAATTCCAAGCAGAGGTGGGAGGGACTGGCAGCTGAAGGGCAGTAAGGAGATGGTGGAGGGGGGGGGGCACGAAAGGAACAAGGTGAAATATCAGCAGTAATCCCTATCAGGGCCCGAGTCGGGACCAAACAGTCCAGAAAGAGAACTCAGAAGTAGGTAGGGAAAGAAAGTGTCGAGACCCCAGATATGTTGTCAGCAGACTCAAGGGTGGGGAAAGGGGAGCAGAGAGAAGGACAAGGCAGCAAAGCTGGGAAAATGATGAAGGAAGAAGCCAGAGATGTCAAATACAAGGTTGGCTAAGACTTCACCATCCATACGTTATTTATTGTCATCTCTGGAAAATGTCTGGGCTAGTCAAGCCACCCCATAGTTTACAAATGCTTAGGACAACATCAAACAGCAGTAATCTCAACAGTTTAAATACGCTCACCCTCCTTTTTGTTGAGACAGGGTCTCTCTCTCTCTCCCCCTGTGTAGCTCAGGCTGCCCTCAACCCTGTGATCCTTCAGCCTCAGCCTCCCAAGTGTATGCCATCACACCCAGCGTGGCGATCCTGCTACAACAAAGCTGCACAGCTCACAGATGAGGGAAGGGGGGTGTGCTCTAACAGTCCTGGCTTTCCCCCAGCATCTAGCAGTCACTCTAAGAACTGCAAGAGGGATGTGAACATACAGAAGAAAAAGAAACTCAATAGGGATGGAATTTAAGAATTACTGATTAGTGAATCTGTACTAAAATAAGGACATGCCCAAGACTCTACCAGCCATTTCTGGTTTAGTAACCTCAATCAGTGACATAGGAGGTCAATAGTTAGCATATCTAAGATGGTTACAGGTGTCATTAAAAAAAAAAAAAAAAAAGCCGGGCATGGTGGCACACGCCTTTAATCCCAGCACTCGTGAGGCAGAGGTATAAGGATCACCATGCGTTCAAGGCCACCCTGAGACTACATAGTGAATTCCAGGTCAGCCTGGGCTACAGTGAGACCCTACCTCGAAAAACAAACAAACAAACAAAAAAATATATATATATATATATATAGCCAGTCATGGTGGTCTTGCCTGGAGGCAGAGGTAGGAGGGATGCTGTGAATTCAAGACCAGTTTAGGACTACAGTGTGAATTCTAGGTCAGCCTAGAAAAGTGAGACTCTAGTCCATGTGGACATGGACAAAACAACAGACAAACAAAAAGAAGATACTGAGTAAAGTAGATGACAGAGTAAAGACCTAAAAAGATCTCAAAGACGGGAGAGGAGTGATGTTCGCAGAAATGCACACCAAGTTCTACAGGATGATTTAACAAGCAGGCAGCAAGGCAGGGGCAAGGCTGAAGATGGCTTTGAAGCAACAAGCATGAAAACGAAGACCACAACCTCAACATAGTCGGTAAAATCATCCAATATCAAGACAGGCCCTTTAAGAAATCTAGAGCCCAGAGGCTGGGGAGATGGCTTGGTGGCAAGAAGACCTGAGATCAGGTAACCAGAGCTCATGTTAAGCCAGATGCAATGCTGTGCATCTGGAATCCAGGGAGCCTGCAGCAAGGTGGGAGGGAGAGACAGTAAATCCCTGAGGCTTGTGGTCCAGCTAGCCCAGTGGAGGCAGCAGCAACAGCAGTGATCATAAGACCCCACTCAAAACAAGGCGCAAGGGCAAGACCCACACCCATGGTTGGCCTCTGACCTCTTACTGTGGCATGTGCACATGGCCCTCACACATGAATACACACAAATAATCACATAGAAGGAAGGGAGGAGGCAGGTTTGGAAGGAAGGAAAAAGGGAATCTAGAGTCCAGACTAGGGAACAGGAAAGCACACTAATCTTAGCTGCACTGGCCTCACCAAGCTCCGGGCACAGGCATCACAGGTACATGTCATACATAAAAATAAATAGGACATTCACAAGACGATGAAGGCTTCAACATCTGGACATAGAGAACGCAGACTGACAGCAGCCCAGGACCAAAGGACTCTACTGTACAGTACAGCTCGATAGCCTGCACTGACCTGGGGAAAGCTAGAGTCCCATTGCCCCAGGCAAGGCCAAGGTTCCTTGCCAGCTCTCGATTGACATCTAACCTTCAACTGTAAATCCACTCATTCACCCTGGGTGTCCAGGAGCCTCCAGGGAACCTCAGCTCTTGGCAGCTAGCCTGCCCATGGCACATTGTTGGATTGAACCCAATGATCCTGCTATACTTCCAAGTGTCAAGAATGCACAAAATATTGGCCAAGGCTCAACATAACTATCCTGAATTCTGAATTTATTAATATTCTGGGGCTGGAGAGATGGTCCGTTGGTTCAAGGTGCTTGCTTGAATTTATTAATATTGAATTCATTAGTGAAGGGGATGAGGTCATCATGAAGGTTACCATCCCTGATCCTGGTAAGGTACAGCAGATCAGTTCTCTACCAAATTCATATTTTAACTTGAAGTGCTGCTCATACTTATTCTTCTCTACACAAGGACACCTGTATGTGAATCAAAACGGAGCTGAAGAGATGGCTCAGTGGCTAAAGGCACTTGCATGGAAAACCTGAATGCCTGGGTTCAATTCCCCAGTACCCATGTAAAGCCAGAAACACAAGTGGCACATGTGTTTGGAGTTTGTTTGCAGTGGCAGAAGGCCCTGGTGTGCCCATATTCTCATTCTCTCTCTCTCACACACAAACACACACACACACAATATTTTTAAAGAAGTTACTACAGTCTATATACTGGTCTGGTTCCAGTGTCTATTTTTATAGATAAGTAGTCATAAGGGAACCAAGGTGGTGTTACTTAACAATTCCGTGCTAAGGACAGACCCCAAGTCCAAGGTAAAGAGGAGGATGTAGTCTATGCTGCAGGATGTAAACTGAGAAGCCTGGAAGAACGTGCTCGCTAAGAAGCCCAATGGATAGTGTGGAGCTAATCTCTGCAGGGAAGTTGGTAAGTGATTTTCCGGCAGTTCTTGCTCTCTCTCCTTGATTGCTTAAGTTTTCACCATGAGCTTGTCTATTCGTTTTTAACAAAACTATATAACCACCTTTAAGAAACTTTTGGGCAAATATATGCTTTTTTAACTACATAAAGATTCACGTAAACCAGTTATATAAATGAAATTCCTTTGAGTTAAACTTTTAAGAAGAAAACTTAAAGAGATTTAGGAATTAACATTCCTGGCTAGTATGTAATTAATGTTCACCAGAAATAAACTTTAGAGGTAGCTATTACTTTTAATGGGTAATAACAGAAACTAACTTATGTATGCATATTTGTATAGGGGGTGAAACAGGTGAAACACAGGTTTGTTTGTGTTTTTTAAATAAACATCCAAGAAAAAAAATGAGATAAAACATTACCAAATGAATTACATAACCACAAGAATTTGCTTACCTGTAATACAAATTTCTGATCTATGTATTTTTTGGCAATGCTGGGTTGGAATTCTTGGCTTTCCAAAAATCGTATGAAAAATTCATATACAAGCTGCAACAAACAGATTATAGTTAACTTCAAATTAGAATTCAAGAATATTATTAAAAACCACAAAAGGCCTACTATACTAAAAGCTGACAAGGCTTAAAAAACTGGCTTTAAGTATCAAGTCCATGAGCCTTGATAGCCTTGTTTTGGGGGGCTCACATTTACTATTAAAAAATTAACAAATTAAACCGGCCACCGTGGCATGCATCTGTAATCCCAGCGCTTGGGAGGCAGAGGTAGGAGGATCACCATGAGTTTGAGGCCACCCTGAGACTACATAGTGAATTCCAGGCCAGCCTGGGCTAGAGCAAGACCCTACCTTGAAAAAAAAAGAAAGAAAAATTAGAAACATAGTTTTACTCAGCAAATAAAAATTCCCCATATTTACATCTAGTTTAAAAAAAAATTCCCCATATTCTCACAATCCAAATTTTGGATTTTGGAGTGGTTGTTTGTCTGCCTGTTTGTTTCACCTAGCCCAGCCTGACTGGAACTCACTCTGTAGTCCCAGGCTGACCATGAACTCACAGCGACCTCCTACCTCTGCCTCCTGAATGCCACCACACTCAGCTAATTTGTTTTTAATGGGCTGGGGAGATTGGTTGTTTGGTGGTTAAAGGCATAAGCTTATGCAAAGCCAGCCATCCTAGGTTCACGTCCCCGTCCCCATGTACAGCCAGATGCACAAAGTGGCACATGCATCTGGAATTTGTTGGCAGTAGCATGAGCCCTGGCACATCCATTTATGTTCTCATTTATTTTCTCTCCCCTTGCAAATAAAAAATACTAAAAATATAAAAATCAAAAAGACATTGTGTGGGCTGGAGAATGGCTCAGGGGGTTAAGGCACTTACCTCCAGTGCCTAAGGCCCCGGGTTCAATTCCCCAGGTCCCACATAAGCTAGACCCACAAGGTGGTGGCCCTGGTGCGCTCTCTCTCTTGCGCTCTCTCTCTTGCGCTCTCTCTCTCTTGCGCTCTCTCTCTCTTGCGCTCTCTCTCTCTCTCTCTCTCTCTCTCTCTCTCTCTCTCTCTCTCTCTCTCTCTCTATCTCTGTGCTTGAAAATGAATAAATATTTTTTTAAAAAGACATTGTGAACAATTGGGGCCAACAAATTCCAATTCCGAGCCATCATTTCTACAGGGTGCGCAATTCTAAGGACTGGCTCTGTTGTTCACAGGAGGAATTCCCCGGTGCTCCAGTAGCTAGCGTAAGGGCTTCTGGACTACTTCTTACCAAGCCCTGCCGCACTGTGCATCCCAGAGGGCAGGCTTCTTCAATTACTCCATGAGGAAAAAAAATATTAGATTGGAAAATACTCAGACATTCTGGGTTGCTCAAAATCAATACAAATGTCCTTTCAGAAAGTTTAGGTAGACTTACACTCTTACAAAAGGCACATCACACTGAGACATATAGTCTCCTTTTAAAAAAACAGTATCTACAGAGTCAACCTTCAATAACTGTTCTGAAGGCTGGAGAGATGGCTCAGGGGTTAAGGCACTTGCCTCCAGTGCCTAAGGCCCCTGGTTCAATTCCCCAGGTCCCATATAAGCCAGACTCACAAGGTGGTGGCCCTGGTGCATTCTCTCTCTCTCTCTCTCTCTCTCTCTCTCTCTCTCTCTCTCTCTCTCTCTCTCTCTCTCTCTCTCTCCTTGAAAATGAATAAATAAATTTAAAAAAATAACTGTTCTGATAAGCAAGGGAGAGGGATCACAGTTTATTTACATAATAAATCAATGTTAAGGGTCACATTAGACCTAGGTGTACTATATAACAGTATTAGTGAAATCTGAACTTAGAAGCCTTGCTCTGTCCTTCAACTCAATGTATAAGCTGCAGCACATTAATCTATCTGAAGCACTGTTTCTTTAGTTTTAGAACAGGGACAAGATTAGATGTGGTATAGCACTAAGCACAGTGACTACAAACACCAGCATTTATGAGCACTGGTCCTTTGCTTATAAACTTAAAAGTTAATGAGGACCCACCCCTGCCAATAGGACCCCCTCTTATTTATATGAGATAAATAACTATGTATCGATCTAAATTATACACATTTATAAATGTGTATTTTAAAAATGTGTTTATTTTTAAAATAAAATGGAAAACATGTTAACATAAATGATATATTTTTATTAAAAACAACAACTTGTCTTCCAAAACAACTTACTGAAAAGTACTGAACTGGGTGTACTGGCACATGCCTGAAATCCCAGCACTTGGGAGACCAAGGCAGGAGGATTGTGAGCTGAAGCCCAGCCTGGGTTACAATAGTGAAAATCTGTCTCATAAAATGATAATAAAACATTAACAGATGAATTGTTTATATTTGGGTAAATGTCCTTAACATGCTGCTTAATAGAAGACAGACCGCATCCACTTCCCTGCTCAAGCTGTTGGGACATACAGTTTTATGTGCTGTTTTGGCTCAATGTAAAGAAAACCAAGCCTCACAACAATCTAGCGATTGGACCAAGGGAGACTTCTGATATGACACCAAAAGTCAACATAAGATCATTTCTAAAGGACTGGCTACAATGCAGAATCTGAAATGATACCAGTGAACTTTTCATGCTTAGGTCACACTCAAGTCCAAATGTCTTGTGATCTGAATGGACCTCAATACCCACTGGATGTGTTCCTCACATCAGTCATTTACCAACTAGACAATGCTGGCTCCCTGGTTTATAGAGATCTTCCTAATATTGACACAGCCTATTTCTGGGTATCTGAAATTCTATCTTCCCTCTCCTAAAACCAGTCTTTAAACTTTGGGAAGCTGTAATGCTCAAGATGACAGATAAAACTGATGTGAGTTTTCTAAGGCTTTGAGTGTTCTAGTTCTATTGACAGCAACCAACAATGTCACAGGCTTCCTTGTTGACTTCACAGACAGCATCTGTCAAATATCTAGGTCATAATAACTAGTCTGTAGTTCCTCCAAGTAAAACCGATGTCTCCTGAGAAAGCAGCTAATATGGCCTGAAGTTCACAGAAATAAGGTAACAAGATAACCACTATATTGCAGTGTGAAACGGGATTTTTGCATACTTCCCATTTCACAATGCAAGGGTTAAAACTTAATAAAATTAATTTTTACTGCTCTTCAAAGGACACTCTCAAGTGAAACTGGCATTTTCACAATACAAGTGTACAGCAGTGAAGAACAAATGACCTCTTGACCACTCTGACACAAGTGCCTTGATGGGTGCTTCACAATGAACAGTCAATGCAGGGCCAGGGGGGATACTGCAGGACTGTGGTAAACAAAGTTCAGCCTTGTAGGTAGCCAGAGATCACTAACTTAAATGCTCCTATAGAAACTTGGTAACTTCAAGCAGCAATTCATTCTGGTCTTCCTATTAGCACTTTACTTCTTTGAAAAGCTATGATTTTAGCTGGGCATGGAGGTATGTATGTATGTACCTGTAATCTCAGCTATTTAGGAGGCAGACGCAGTTCTAGACCATGGCCTAGGCAACTGTGATGGTTTTATTGTCAACTAGACCTGTGAGCAATTCACAGTAATCTTGAGTGTTGTGTAATAGATTTCCTCTGACTGAAGAGAGAAAGGCTCAGGGGATTCAGGAAGTCATGTTAGCTAGAAATAAACATCCCTTCCTGGGAGGGCAGTGCAGGAAGGAAATTCCAGAGACTCAGGAAGGCAAGTCTAGGAAAGGGTTGCAAGACCTGCCCTAAGGCTATATAAAGAGGAAGGAAATCTCTCTCTTCTTCTGCCTGGCTGCTGGTGCTTGTTGTGACTGACTTGTGTGGGCATCTGTCCTGCTCACCTATCCCTTCATTAGCATTGAAATGAAATTTCCTCAGCCTTCTAGCCTGGATGAAGACCAGAGGCTCTCCAGGAAGCCTTTAGGCCTTCAGTGCTGGATTGGGACTGCTGAGGCACCCAGCCACATGAGCTGAGTGGCTACCTGTTCCTTAACTCTCGGACTTGCGGACTGCTGTGAGCTAATCCAATAAGTCCCCCTTTTACTACAATTCATTCTATCAGTTCTGTTCCTCTAAAGAACCCTGACTAATAAAGCAACATAGAGACACCCTGTCCCAAAAAAGAAATTAAAAAAAAATAAAAATAAATAAATAAAACACAAAACTGGGCTGGGAAGATGCCTCTGTGGGTAAAGCACTTGCCTGCAAAGCCTAATGACCTGGGTCCCAGTACCCATAAAAACCAGATGCACAAAGTGGTGCATGTGTCTGGAGTTCGTTTATAGGGGCCCTTTTGTGCCCATACTCATTCTCTCATATTCGTGTGCTCTCTTGCTCTCTTGCTCTCTCTCTCTCTCTCTCTCTCT
>PVHP010047468.1:0-12836 GCA_004024765.1 Zapus hudsonius
GACGATGACAGAGGGGCGTTTCAATAAGGGAGCTGCGTTATGGGGGCTGGGTGTGTTTGCCTGTGTGTGTGTGTGTGTGTGTGTGTGTGTGTGTGTGTGTGTGTGCGCTTGGCTCACACCTCATTCCTGTAGCCTGTAGACACCTGTGGGACGTGTCATGTCTAGACCATCAGCAGGGCATGTGTTTTTGCACATACATGTAAATGTGTGCCTGGGGAGTGGGTGTACACCCCCCTACACACACAGGCAATGTCCTCAGCTACCTATGGGGCCCTGGGGCTATGTACAGGCAGACATGGCGACTTCTGGGCCATCAGCCCCTGGGCAGGATGAAAGGGGAATAACCAAAAGGGGACATCACAGAGAAGTGTGTGTGATGTCAGTGAGAACCTTGGGGTGTGACATCAGCTTCAGGCTGCTGGTGACGTCATTGGGACAGCAGTGTGAGGCGCCACCCCCATGGGCCAGAGTATGTGATGCCACTGTGGGTATGTGGGTGTTGTGTTCATGCCTCCTGTGTGCATGGAGGGGAGGGGAGGAAAGGGGTGGAGCCTTAGGCTGAGTGATCACTCCTAAGGGGCCCCATTTCCTGAGTGGGTGTGGGACTCCTTTCCTTAAAGCTCCAGGAAGAATGATTTTCCTCTTCCCCCAAGTGGCGCCCCCTTCTGCCTGAGCCTCTGTGGTAGTTCCTGCTCACTTCCTTTAGCTAGCTGGCACACTTGGGCACACGGGTATCAGTGAGTGTGCTCACTTGTGGGGCGCAAGTGCATGTGACAGTAGGGAACCCAAGACCTTGGGCTCTAATTTCTCTGTGTCCTTTTTATCAAATTTTGGGTTTTAAGCATTTCTGTCACCTCCATCTCACTGCAAACCTGTGAGGAACCAGAGAGGGAAACGGGGGGGGGGTGTCATAGGAGACAAGGGCCCTTCTTGGGGTGCTGGTGTCTGACACATGAGGTGGGGCTCAGCCCATGAAAACTTTCTGAGCAGCTCCTCTCCCATTTTGGCTTTAGTCGTGCTTTGTAAAGAACTTTCTTTTCTTTCCTCAGAGGATCCCCACAGCAGGCCTGGCTATGGGCTGGCTTCCATGTGCCCACTTGACAGACAGGCAGACTGAGGGCTGTGCATTTGTTCTTTCTTGGGAAGTCTTGTACTGGGTAGCTGCAGATCAGCAGAGTACTCTCAATTTATGCAGAGATGGGGACCTCCATGCTTGGGGTTGGGGGATGAGAAAGGGTGACGGGTGGGTGGAGAGGCTGACCTTGACTCCTAGGCCAGCATGGCTTGTTTCATCCATAAATTTCAGATGAAAGAGCACACAGAGCTGCTAAGCCCTCTTTAGTGGTGTGGTCTGAGGTCCTTGGAAGCTCCCAGCCTTCTCCTCCTGAGGCTCCCTGGTCACCTGAGGACCTGCAGAGCAGGTTCTGGGGCTACCTATACAGCTCCAAGCTGTGTGTGACAAGGACTCCGGGAGGGAGCAGCTGCTGGCCTTTGAGGCTTGATGAGCGAGGTCAGCACACTGCCATCTGCTCCTGGTACCCTCAGGGTCCCGGGTCTTACCCTTGTTCCCTGCTATGTTGTGCCAGCACACTGCCACACCCACTGCCACCAAGCCAGAGCCTCCTTAGCAGTCAGGCTGATGGGCCAGTGGTGAGAATAGTCCAGAAGGTTAACTCAGTCTTCTCCCTCCGGCAGTCCCAGCCAATTCCTGATCAAATTAACCTTCTCTGGCCTTAATGAACAACCTGGGCAGAGGCGCTGCCATTGTTACTGGGGACCACGTATGTCCAGGAGCTGGCGATCACAGAGCCTCTTCACTTCAGCTCTACAGACAGCGCCAGGGAAATTTTGGAGAGGCACCTGAACAAGCCAGAGGAAGGTGCTGACTGCTGATAGCGACAATCCTCATTGAAGTGAGAATAATAGCAATATTAGCTAAGGTTCCTCCAACGGCCGAGCTAAGGGCCGGGCCTAGTGGGAAGCAGCCCTTAGCATTTGTTTAATTTTGCAAAAGCCTTCAGCAACAGAAGCCATTGTTATCCCCCATTTCAAAGACAAGAAACAGAGAGGTTACAGACCAGACCAGGGCCACAGGACAGTGGAACCAGGACTGGCCTTCCCCACCCCCATTCCCCGCTGCAGGTGGACTCTGGAGCCAGCATCATTCATTGATGAAGTCCTCTGCCAGATGGGCCTGGGCCCTTCCATCTTGGGGTGCTCTTCTCACTGGGGTCCCTCTTGGGGCCTTACGTGGGTTGCTGTAATTGGAGACAGTGGCTGCCATAGGGAAGCAATGGGTAAGATACCCTGTGTGGGGGTTGCGCTGAGCGAGGAGCAGGAAGAAGGAGGCATTGGGTCTACTCCTAGGTAGGAGTCCCCCACCCCATTCCTCCTGTGCCTCCCCCCAGAGGGACCTGTGGAGTTTCCAAAGGCAGCTGCTTGCTCCTAGCCTTCCATGGTGCTATAGCATCATGATGCTAGGTGCTGGGCGGTGTTTGTGGCATTTTTCTGGGGGGGGGGGCACAAGGGGTCTGTTCTAGGACCAGAGCCTCCCAGGTCCTGAGTCTATGGTGGTTGGGGGAGGGCAGGGAGACTGTTCTCTCCTGCCCCCCTTTTATGGGGGCTTTGGGCCAAACTGTCTCTGTCCGCTTCTGAGTGTGTTCAGAGAACTGGGAAGCCAGCTCATCTCAGTCCTTCATGGGAGGAAGGGCTGGGACCACTATCACTGCTTCCTTCCCATGAGAGCCTCTACTCCTTTCTGATTCTCTGGTGGGACTCAGTGCTGGAGCAGGGAGAAAGAGAGAGAGAGAGAAAGAGAGAGAGAGAGAGAGAGAGAGAGAGAGAGAGAGAGAGAGAGAGAGAGAGAGAGAGAGAGAGAGCTTTCCACATTAAAGCTTCTATTTCTCACCCCTGGAATTGCCTAGAGACCAGATTCTGGTGTTCAGAAAGGAAGTGAGAAGAGCCTGGGGTACAGGGACGGGGTGAGACATGGTGTGTGTGTTCGAGCCTTTCTCTAGGCTGGGGATGTGAGGAGTGATTTCCAAAAGCTGCCTCATCTCTGTTCTGAGCTAGCCCTAAAACTCAGGCTTGACTCAGTTTCTCTGTCATCTGTCTCCCACTGCAGTCTGCCTGGATCTTCAAGAGACAGCAGGTGAGAGACTGGGGGCCCACCTGCCACCTCCCTTTCCTGCCCTCCTTTCTGACCTGTGGGATTATCGCAGATCTGCTTGCTGGCTGAGCCATTTCTGGCCTTTTTTCCTTCACTGCCCACCAGCTCCATAGGCCCTTTAACATCCTCGCTGAACACATTCTTGTTTCCCATTCAAACCCTGCACACCCAGGGCCACAGTTCACTCAGGGAGAAGTATGGCCCAGAGCTCAGACGGGAACCCCCAGGGATAAGACATCTGGCAAGTGCACACAGTAGGGCTTGCTTGACAGACGTCCAAATTAGTGAGTGACCTACCAGGAGGTCTGGTGCTGCAGGCTGGGGGCAGGTGCTGAGCAGCCCCTGAGGACAGTGACAGCCCCAGAGATGGCCTGGAGAGGCTGGGTTGCCTTCTGCTCTGGGCGATGTAGAACTCCCTGCAGTCGGCACCTGCTCTGTGCCACTGTAGCTCAACACTGTTTTCTTGTTTCATTTTGGCTGGAGGATTTTGGCGGCTGGCATCTGGGGCGGGGGGATGGGGAGGAGACCAGGTGGAGATACTGTGTGAGGACCAGGGCCTCGGAGATAGGGAAGCCTGGAGTGGGTTCTTAGAAGATGAATCCAGATTGCTGGTCTGAGGCTCTAGTTAGTGTGATTTCAGCTCCAGGGCTCCTGTTCCAGAGGATTCCTTTTTCCGTGTTGGAGGACTGGATGGCAACCGAGGGACAATATTGCTTGTTCCACTGGCGTTGTGGTTTAGTTATTGCTGTCACCCTTATATCTCATCTGCCACTTGGGGACGAAGCCAGAGAGGAGAAGGGGGCATCACAGGAGACAGTGAGCATTCTGGGATGGGGTTCAGCTCATGTCCCCCAGCTCAGAGCAGCTGCTCTCCTGTTTTGGTTTAAGTTGTACTTTGTAAAGAACTTTCTCTTCTTCCTGGAATCCTCACAGCAGGCCTGTGAGGTGGGTAGGCTGGCTGCGATCTACCCACTTGACAGACAGGCTCCGGGGTCTGCGCATTCATTCTCCAGTGTGGTTCCCTGATGTATGGGTTTATGGGATTCCTCCCAGATTCCTGGCTGGACAGCAAGGCCAGCCTTGTCCTCCCATTGAGGACCCTGGGTTCAGAGTAGCCTCGAGGGATGTAGGAGCAAGAGCCAGACAGGAACTGATAATCTTCAGGGTTCACAGCTGAGGTTCACACGGACGAGTGAGCAAGAGGGAGTCTGCGGTCAGGGATTCCAGGCTTGGCAGCTAGACAGGCATCAGGGCCCAGTGGAAGGGACTGGAGACAGCTTGCCTCAGCACCTTGGACAGAGCCGGGTCCCTTGGGTGGAGTTGGGCCTGCGGCTGTGCGTGGGAACCGACGCCAGAGGCGCGGGTGGAGGAGGACAGCGATCCGGGACGACGTCCCGGAGGAGGCGCGGAGCGGTGCGTCAGGCCGTGCATCCGGTGGGTGCGCCGCCGGGGCCCGATCGCAGCCCCACGGGTCCCCACCGCCCCCGCCGCATCCTGCCGCCGCCCGCGCCGCCTGTCCGCCTCCGGTTCGGCCCGACCGCCGCTTTGCGCCCGGCTTCGCGGTGCTTAGAATTCGCAGCCGCGGCCGCTGGCGCTCACAGCCAATTTCACGGGCTCTGGGCTCGGCGCGGTGCGCGGGCTGCAGAGCCGCCGGCTTGGCGAGTGGGGGCGGGGACCAGGGTGCACCCAAGCCGAGGGGCACGTGCGCATTGGCTTCGTTGCCTGGGAAGGGATCCCTGTGTGGGCAAGCTTGGGACATGTATGTGTTGGCGTCTAAAACTCTGCAGGGTGCCCCGTGCCTGTGGGCGTGCTTGTCTGGATGTCTTTGGCAAGCTTGGAGGCGGGGACAGTAAGGAGCCAGTGTGGGTCTGTGGGTGTGCTGGTGTGTGTCTATGCAGTGTCCCTGGGCATGTTGGCATAGCTGTGGGCTGAGTGTGTGTGTGTGTGTGTGTGTGTGTGTGTGTGTGTGTGTGTCTACTGTCCGGGCTCTGTGGGTGTGTTGGTTCTGTCTGGGTGCACTGCGTGGGTGTGTGTCTCGTGTGTACCCCAGGGTTCCATCCCACAGCAGGCCAAGGGACTTATGGTCAAGTGTGGGCTGGGAACAATTCTGGGGGTCCTGGCCCTTCCTCGTCCTTCTTGCCCCTGGGTGGGGGTGGTGCTGAGGGATCCCAGACTGGCAGGGGCTGCTGTGTTTATGTTCTGGGTGCACTGGCTGCCAGCACTGGGTGGTCTACATATGTTTGTGAATGGCACCGCTGAGGGGGCGAGGTGTGAGCCCCTGCCTGCGGGGGAGGGCTGAGAGTACCATCTGGGCTGATGGATGATGTGGGTCCAGACAGGAGAGCGCCAGGCGTGTGCGTGAGCACGTGTGTGCACGCACAGGGAGGCAGGACTCAGTCTCCGCCTTCTCTGTCCCAAACAAGTCTATGCTTGTGGAGGCCAGGCAGGCCCAGGGCTCTTGAGCTGTGTGAGCTCATGGCAGGGCATGGCTGAGCATATGGGGAAGGGGTGTGTGCCAGCCCCTTCGAGGTCTGAGTCAGACAGGACATGCCAGAGCAGGGGGTCTTCCTTCCCTACCCTGATGAGAGGACTGGACTGTGTTGGTATTTTGGGTGACCAGCAGGAAGGTGATGTAGGTGGGCATTGAGGCGAGGTGAGGGCTGTATGTGTGGGCACTGGGCATCTGTTGAGTGTGCACACGTGTGGGTGTGATTGTGTGAGTGTGACTGAGTGAGGTGACTTGGGAGATACCTTCAGGCTATAGAGCCCACAGGGAGTCAGGGACCTGTGGAGGGGTGGGACCCCTCTGCTCCCAGGTCTGTTGACTGTCCTCATGCCCAGGGGCTTGGAAGGAGGCGGATGGCCCCTGGTCTTGTGCTTTGCCCTGGAGCTTGGGCTTTCATCAGGGACTATCCACCCTACCCCCTGTGTCTGGGGGTCCCTGCCCTCCAGCGCCCCGGCTGTCTCTGCATTCCCTCTATCCCTACTCACCGCACCCTCATTTATCATCATTTCTCCTCGCATCTATCTCTCTACTCTCTTCTGTCTCTCTCCACCTTGGTCTCTCCCATCTCTTTCCAGTTCTCTCCTCATCTTTCTATCTCTGTCTCTCTTCTCCTTAATCACTTGCCCCATCTTTTGGTCTCTCTTCCCATCTCTCTCTCTGTTTCTCTCCATCTCGCTTCCCATTCTCTCAGCCTCCACCTCCTCCATCTCTGTCTCCACCAGTCTCCATCTCTCTCTCTCTCCCTCCACCCTCCCCTCCCTCGGCCTCTTCTCTCTCACACTGATATCATTTGTGGTATATGCTGTTGCCATGGGAAACCTAAGAAAGAAGCGAGTGTACCCTTCAAGACTTCAGCATTCTCCCTCCTCCCTCCCTCCTGCTGTCCCCTCCCTCTCTTCCTCTTCTCCTCCCCTCCCTCCCTCCCTCGCTCCCTCTCTCTCCCCCTCGCCTCCTGGCAGAGGAGAGGACTTGGGTGAGGAAGGAGCCTCTGCCGCTGCGCTGGGCTAGGACCTCAGTGTTATTGCTGCTGCCTGGGGGACTCCCCGAGACCTGGGTCAGAGACAGCTTTACCAGCTGCAGGGTGTCTCTTTGCCTGCAGACATCTGGTAAGGACGGGGGTCCTTCTGACCGTGAGTGTGTGACTGTGTGAACATGGCTCACGTGACCTGGCCTTGCAAACCTCAGTCCAGCCTCAGTCCACTGTGGGTCCCTTCCTGCTCCTGCCTCCATGCCTCCAGCTGTGGGCTCCCCCACTCTGCCTTTCTTCAGCTCCCCGTTCCCCAGGGCCTCTGAGGCTTCCATCAGAGTGGCAAGCTTGTTGGGGGCTGGGACAGGTCCTCAGGGAGGATGGGGTGGAAGCCACCAGCTCCAGCCCTTTCCCTGGCCAGAGGCTGTGTTGCCTTGTGTCCTGCAGGGCAGAGGCCAAGCACACCTGCTGGGGGTAGGGGCTGGGCCTCCAGGGAAGGCCTGAGAGAACATGGCCTCTTCCCTCCCCAGTAGGTGCTTTCTGCTAAAGGATGGGGAGACGGAGGGCCAGTGCGAGCTGGGGGCAGGGGAGAACGCCAGCTGCAGGGATACGGGGTCTGATCCCGTGACATTGAATTTTGGAGGTGGCAGGGAGAGCAGTCTGACACCAGCAGGCCGCAGGCAGGCAGGCAGAAGGCACGTTCCATCCTGGCTGGGGCTAGTGGCTGCCTTGGAGAGGAGAGGCCAAAGCTGTCACTGTCACCACGGATGTGTTGGTGGTGGCCACGTGGAGGGAGCTGTTGTCCTGGCAGGCGGGCGGGCGGACGGGCTGCTGTAGCATTGTGGTCTCCATGGAGAGAGGAGGAGACGGGGAGGAGGCTGGCTGGCTGGGGTTGCTGTTGGTTGCTATGCAGAGAGAGGCTGTCTCTAAGGTGCGGTGGTTTCCACGTGGAGGGCTGAGGTTTCTGGGCTGTGGAGGTCCAGGAAGGGGCTTGTGCAGGGAGAGGTTGGGTATAGGAGTGTTGCAGGGGACTTGACATTGCTGTCATAGGCAGAAGGGGCTGCTCTTGGGGACAGTGCTTTCCAGTGGGTGAGTCTGAACTTCCTGTCCCCCCCTATAAAACCTGAAGTGGCCATGTTCTTATATCTTGGCTTCCCTTAGCCTCACCCTCCTCGGGTCCTTTGATCACCCACCTGGACACATGCTTCTTTCTTGCCTTTATGCTTGTTGAGGATCTGCTGACTCAGTGAAGTCCTGGGAGCAGGTGACATTGATATCTGCTTTGAAGATACCAGGCAGGGGAAGTGACTTGCCCAAGGTCACATAGCAGACCCCAGGCTCCTCAGAGCAGTTCCTTCCCAGGGTGACCTGTCTCTGCCTCTGCCTCTTCCAGACCACACAGGCCTCTCTCTGTTCCCCAGTCCCAGGAACTTTCCAGAAGCAACATTTCCTTAAAATAATAACAGGAAGCAGCAGGGAAGAATGCCCAAGTTCCAAGTTTCCATCCTGTGACCCCCCACCCCCTCATGCCTTTATTTTCTCTTTATTCAGTGGGAATATGACACCTGTCTCACAGGGTTGCTGTGCTTGGGACATGGCACATGACTCCTAGTGGGGTTCCTGGTTATTGCTGCCTCTCAGCAGGTGATCATCACCATCACCTCCAATGTGATTCTTGTATGTGTGGGAGGCCAGTGGTCTTCTCTTCAGAGATCTGCTGATGGTCCCATAGCTCCTTGGTGGCGGGGCCACATGGAGCCCTGTGTGAGCTTCCTGGTTGGGGCTCTTCCCCTGCCCCCTCCAAGGGACTGTGTGCACATTCTAATCATGCTCTAATCAGGGGGTCCTGTTCACCAGCTGTCACCCGAGTCCCTGTCTCCTGCCTTCCTTCGTGGGGTTAGATGCCCATGAATCATGCGGCTCACTCTAGAATACCTGTTCTGTTCTTCTTGACACCACAGGGGTCAGCCAGGCAAGGGACTCAAGGGGACACCTAAAGGGTGACATTGGAAGAGCTTGAGGAGTCCTGGACAGGATGACTACTGCCTTTTGAGTGACAAGGGTCTCAATTCGGGTCCGATACTGTCACTTAATAAGTGTGACAGGGTTATTTCCTCATCCCTATGGTAGGGATGGTATGACTTTCTACTTGACCTTGTTGGTGCTGTCCTGACTAACCCCAGATGGCACAGTGGGACCATCCAGGCCGTGACCTTGGTTCATAGGATATGAGACGGTCTCATGGTTGAAGCTGCCCTGGGCTGGCCAGTGAAGTGTGGTTGAGTGCTCTGTGTACCTGTGACAGAGTGGGCTGGAAGGAACCTGGGTAGGGGATTACCAGACTTAGGTGAGTGTCCCCAAGTTGCCATTTCTGGGCTGTGGGGTCTTGGGAGCCTTATCTTCCTCATCTGCAAGATGGTAGACAGAATAGTGGCATGAAGGAAGGAACCGAGCTATGCAGAAGAGACCTGACGTTCTCAGATGTGTCCAGCAAGCATCCTGGTGACTTAAGGGGCTGTTGGGTGTCAAGCATCTGCTGTGTCCCTGTCATTTCCTTGCCGCTCTGGATCTCATCTTCTGCCCTGGGTGTTTCCTTTTGTACTCACTGATGTCACCTGGCTGGGTGTTCCTGTTGTCACCTCTTCATGGAAGCTCCCCCTACCATCTTGACCATTGCTCTGGGCTCCTTCACTCGCTGTTTCCTGTAGCCTTGAACGTGACTGATTCTGTCCCGCCCCGGTGAGGAGGACAGCCTCTTCTGTCCTGCCTCCTGCTCTATCCCAGTGCCCTGAGCAGGGTCCACACAGAAGTTTAATGACTATGTGGTGAGGTGAGCACAGGGGGAAGTGACCTCCCTAGGAGGTCAGCCTTGTCATTCCCATTCTCTACAGGAGAACAGTGGCCTAGGGAATTGCTGGGTCATACAGTCGGCAGCATGTGGACCCTGAATGAAGAGGTGAGATCACAGAAGGATCTTGGACAAGCTTATGCCATAAAGAAGAGCAGCTTGAATTGTCAAAAAACCCCAAAAAATCAATTCATGTGTTTACTTGCTGGGTAACCTTAGGCAAAGTATTGAACTACTAAGTTTGTAAACCGCCATGTTTACATGTCGGTAAAATGGGGTTTCTCTCTTGGCTGGCTCTGGAGGCCGTGGCTTTGAGCTTTGCTTTGACTTTGAGACTACCACCCCTCAGATTTCTGGGGTGGAGACACAGCTCCCGTGGACCACCTCATCCTGGGAGGCCTCCATGCGGCCCCTCAGGAACTCAAAGCTTTGATTTCTTGTGTCACCTTCTTTCATGACACCTGCCCAGGTCAAGAAAGGCCAAGAGAGAGAGAAAAAAAAAATCAAAGAGGAGGGTGAAGGAAGCTTGTTTAGTGGAGCATCTCCCAAGTGCCCTGGGCTCTCCGGCCTGAGTCTTCCCATGACACCTCAGTCCACGGCATGGGGCTGCATGACCACTCTGAGGAACTCTCCACAAGAGCATGGAGAGGGGGTGGGCAAGGCCCAGAGCTTCCTGCCCACACAGTGCCACGAGAAAGGAGAAGAAGAGGGGAGAGAAATAGCTGAGGGTCTCCTGGGGAATGGGCTGTGATTCCAGACCACCAGGATGAGCCATAGAATGCCCAACCCCATTTTGGAGGCTGGACCTCAAGGTGCTGTGAGCAGACAGTTGGCTCCCTGGCCTGACTGCCCACCCTCCTGGCAGCCATGCCGGGTAGGGAATAGATGTGGCCTTGTGTCTGCCATCCCAGTGGCTTGCTCAAGACCCCATTTGTTTGGGGAGGAGAAACGGGGGGTCTGTGGTGCCCAACAGAGGTGGGATTCATGGATGGGTCTTGACAGGGGGGGTGGCCTGCCTGGTACTGGTGCTGACTGGAGGGGCGCCAGAAGGAAGGCAGGAGAGGAGGGGCTGGGTGTGGTATGCACCATTCCGGGAGGGGCTGTGTGCACGGAGGGCCCAGGCGGGCATCCCACTCTGATTTCCTAGTCTGAGGAAAGGGATTTCCCTGTAGGAGGGGGTAGTGCTTCCTTTCCCAGTCTGAGGGCGGAGGTACTGGGGGTGTTTTGGGCTCAGCCTGCTCTCTGCATGTAGGAGGGCTAGTCCCCCTTAAATGGAAGCTTGCTGAATTCTGGGGAGATTTCTTGCAAGAGGACATCTCTGGGGACCAGAAGGTGGTGGGCTTGAGGAAGGGGCTGCAGATAGGCCTTTTGCTTTTGGATCCTACTTCTAAGTGGTTACATGTCCTGCCTCAGTTTCCCTATCTGTGAAATGGGGGTCAGACCCTGGGAAGGGTGGAAAGCCATAAAACTGGAGGCAGGGGAGCCTGCACACAGTAGGTCCACATAGTAGGTTGTTTAGCTGCACCCAGGACTTCGAGTCCACACTGGGTTGCAGCCCAACTAGCCCAGTTTTAATCCTCACAGGTACAGAAGGCAGCAGGGAGCAGCTGTGAGCCTCCTTGCTGTCTCCTAACTTACTGTGTGACTCTGGCTAGTCACACACCCTCTCTGGTCCTCAGGGTGAGACCCAGCCCCTGTCCTCCAGTGACCGAAATCAGTGGCTTGACATGGACCTTTCCTTCTTGCTCCAGGACAAAGCTGAGTTCTCCATGGATCCCTCATCCTGGTAGGAGATGGGTGCTGAGGAAGGTCACCAGAGGCGACCTTGAGGGGTGAGCCTTTTCTGCCCAGCCAGACACTCTGGGGTGTTGGTGGGAGGTGACAGACCAGAACTGAGAAACTCCTAGGCTGTGACATGGGTGACACAGAAGTCAAGCACGAGGGCCCACGTGCCAACTCCTTATTCTTCCCATTGCAGGTTGCTGGGTGCTGTGCCTCAGTGGACTCATTTCTATGGTGAGAAGAGAAATGGCTCCCACACCAGGGAGGTGCTCTTGAGGGCTTAGCGCACCCTGACACAGTGAAGCGCCACCTCTGTCCCTGGCTTCCTGCTGGGAACACTCTCAGGCTGTTGGAGAGAGCCCTAGCCTCTGGGCCTTGGCCAGGAAATGTGGGGGTGTCTGTCTCTTCAGCCCCTCCTGCTTGCCCTCCCCTCTGCTTGCTGAACAAGCCCTGGGCATGAAAGCGTGGGCTCCACCGTGGCTCTTTGTCCTGTTGTGGCTGCCTAGATCTGGGCTGACCACACCCGGCCTCAGTTTTTCTGTCTATAAAAGGGATTGAGGGCTGCTGGGAGAATTGAGTGAATGATGCTGCTTCCTGACCCTTCTTGGCTCTTCTCCATCTGATTTGGTGGTTTTGGGGGACAGAGGGGCTTTGGGGATGGGTTCCTGGCTCAGCTGAGATGCTGCTATGTTCTGGTCTCAGGAGGGAGCTTCAGGGGGCTGTTGTCGGTGTCCATGTGTGTCTATTGGGCAGCTGCAGTTTCTGGGAGCCCTGAGGATGGGGGAAAGTTGAAGAGGGTTTGAGTGCTGGAGTGGAGTTTAGAGTGAGCCAGCTCCTGTCACCCATGGTAGGCTGTGGCCCAGAGTAACATCGCCATGAGTGACTGAGGTGGGATTGGGGCCTTCCAGCAACAGGTGGACACTACTGCCTCCCAAACCCCTGGGCCAGCTTGAATGGTCACTTCTGAGCAGGGCCAAACAGAGAGCTGAGTGGAGATTTTCTTAACTCTGCTTCTTCTGTCCTTTGCTTTCTGTTTCCTGTCTGGGTCTGACCCCCCCCCATCTCTGTCCAGGCCCCATCTGGACCCCGCATCCTTCCCTCTGGCTCCAGGCCTGAAGGGAATCAGAGGAAGTGTAGGTGGGGCCTGAGCACTTTGGTCACATTGGTCCTGGGTGAAGAGTGTCCCATCAGGGACTATGTGGGCATATAAACCCCTAATCCAGAGAGCTGATACCTGCCCTCAAAGTGTGAGCAGACAGAGCCTGGCTGCTGCCCCTCCCCTGCAGGAACCCCAGAGGCTGTCGGCAAATCTCTGTTTCTAGCCCCTCCGTACCTATGCATGCCATCTGTTTTTCCCAAGTGGGCCTCACTGCACAGTGGCCTCTGTACCCACACACAGTGCCTGTTCCCCTCAGCCACAGGGGCTCTGACACTGGCCGCTCCCCTGTCACAGGTGGTCCCCTTCCCCAGCAGTGCAGGCCCAGCGGTTGTGTGGGGCCAGGGTGGATGGTGGATGGTGGGTGAGGACCTGGGTGTGGGCATCTGGGCTCCCGGTGGCTGTTGA
>PVHP010047469.1:0-13470 GCA_004024765.1 Zapus hudsonius
AAAAAAAAATTGACCACAATTATTTTAAAAATAGGTGAAAAATTAAATTAGCATTTCACCAAGGAGCATAAGCATGAAGATGCTCACCATTGTTAGTCATTGGACACACAAGGGGAAGAAGCATCACTGTACAGCGCCACAGTGCCAGAAGTTGAGAAGCCTGGTCACAAAATACACTTGCGGGATTGCAGGAGAGCTGAGCACTCACCATCTGCTGGGAGTAACAAAATGGCCAGGCCATCCTGGAAAGCGCTTCAGAAGTTCCTCAAGAAGTTAAACCCTCACCCAACATAAGGTACAGACATTTCTCTCTTGAGTATTGATTGGCTAAGGAGGATTGAAAGCAGTTATTAATGATCGTGTACATGGAAGAACTTCGTGGCTTTGTCATAACCAAAAACTGAATGCCTGCCACCAAGAAAGTAGTGAGTAAACCTGATTCATATTGCAGCATAAATGAATCTCACAATAATTATGCCCAACAAAGGAGGTCAGTGAGAAACAACAAAACAAAGAGGACATCATGGAAAACTCTAGAAAGATGCTAGTAAAGATAAAGAGGTTGAGTAGGAGGCATAATCACAAGCACATGAGGCTAAGGGGAAACACTTTACATTCCAGCTACCACAGGGGATAAACTGGCATTAATGCTTTTCTAAATACACCTAATGAGATACTACAAACTCTATTTAAATCTGATTAAAGTCTACCCACTCAAGAAGCACTATGGGAGGTGCCAGGCCTCTAAAACTGGCTTATTTGTATTCTCAGGGAGACATTCTGTGAATGAATTCAGTCAGGTTTCTAATACAACAAACAGCATCTTTTTATAGATTCAGTTAGGTCAAGTTCCTGCTTTCAGGAGAGCAAATGCCATGAGAAGCAGCTAAATCTTGTTAAGGATTCTGCATGTGTAAAAACACTCCCTGGAAAGTGCTAAATGGCCACAAAATGGCTGCAGGAGGAAAAAATTAATTCACCTGTGCCTTGTGGCTATCCCCTTTCCTACGAGAATTAGTGGTATTGGTTTTTATTTGTAAGTACAAAGCCAATTTCATTTCTCCCCCACTGGACTGAATCTATGTGGCAATCAAAAGTTTCTCATCTAAAAACATTGCGGCTTTGAATGTGAAACCTGGTTCTATTGAATTCATGTTGATTTTATTTCATTATTTTATTTTTTTGAGATAGAGGTGCCTCGCTGTATAATCCCGGCTGGCTTTGAACTTTTGACCTTCCTGTCTTACAAAGGAGCTTTTCTATCATACTTATCTCTTAATGCAGATCTCTTCGGCCGCCTTCATACAGAAAAATTAAGCAATATGTTTTTGTTGAAAATTAAATTAGATAATGAACATAAGTGTACATTAATAAATACAAAATGTTAAAAATAGAACCTATTACTATTTATTATTTCTATTTTAAGCCATCAGAAAGAACTTTTTGACCAACCAGTACATCTCTACAAAGACAGGTGCCTAAAGGGCTCCGTCATATAACCAATCAGAAGCACATTTCAGCAATTCTTACATGCAAAGTTTCTTTAAGACTAAAGCTAAATCTAGGCTAATTCCTATTCACAGCTTCATTGTATGTTGATTCTAAACTGTGGCATATCTGGCTCTCCCTGCAAAGCAAACTCTAAGAGAGATAATCCAGATGAACAAAGGTACTTACAAGAGCATCACCTTTGGGAGGCAGTTCTTTATGGATAATTTGCACTTCTAGAATCAGCTCTGGTGCAGACTACCACTTCAGAATATTTGCAGAGCAAACAGCTTTGGAAGGTAGAGGTAATGTCTCTCTTTGGGGCAGGATGCGGATTTAATCATGACAAAGGTAGGAAAATGATGTCGCGTTCTGTGACACTGGTTTTCTGAGCTTCGAGTTCCTCAGCTGTTACGTAAACTCACTATGCACAGTGCTCATATGTGCACCTCCCAGAGGGAAGAAAACTGATATGAACCTGAAGCTCACTACCTGATGTGCTTTGTCTCTGACCTAAGAGTCTCCAGTTTAACTAAAGAGCAAGAAAGTAGTGCAAAATCTCAGACACTGCCCACACTTTAATAGTAACTTCTCTCTGTGTGTCTCTGTCTCTGTCTCTCTCTCTTCTCTGTCTCTGTCTCTGTCTCTCTCACTCTCTCTCTCTCTCTCTCTGGCCAAAGATGATTCCTGAATCTTTAAGGCATCTTAGAAACATCCTGTTAAGTAGTAACTCTATCAAGTCCACCAATACCAGCAGAGCCCATCAGTCTCATAGAGACAATTCTTCCTCATGCAGATGAATTAAATGAGAGGGTGAGCTTGCAGAGACTGACAGCCTGAGTTTGATTCCCCAGTACCCACATAAAGCCAGATGCACAAAGTGGCACATGCATGCCCATTCTCTGTCTCTATATATCTGCTTCTTTCTCTCTCCTAAATAAATAAATAAATAAATTATATACATATGTATATATATGTGTGTATTTACATAAATATATATATTTAAAGAGGAAATAAGTTCAAATATAATCATCAAGGCAGATCCTAATCCAATCTGACCAGTGTCCCCATAAGAACAAATTTGGACATAAACACCAGAGATATATGTGCACAAAGGAAAGACCACATGAGGAGATAGGAAACAGGTGGCTATCTGTAAGATAAAGAGAAAGGCTTCATTAAAAAATACTGTCACAGTGATCCTGGACTTCCAGCCTCCTTAGCTGAGAGAAAACACATTTCTATTGTTTAAGACACCCAGACTATGAGATTTTTGTATGGCTATCCTAGCAGACTGGCACACTATTCTACAATTAAATGTGTTCCAAGAAGCAGTATTTTATAGTTCTTACAAGCCTTATATAAAATTTATAGCCCTATTCATTATGAAGTTCTTCCTTAATGTACATGTCTCCTATGGGGAGGAAATTTCCTTTTTCTTCTTGTGTTAATAACAAAGAGAAAATGGCCACCATTCTCCATGTAATAGCTCTTCACGAAGGTAAGCACTCTAAATAAATCTTCCCTTTCCAGACTGAATAAATTGAACCCCGAGAAGGTCAGAAGTTAAAAAAAAGCACTGTGTCTAAAACCAAACACAAACTAAAAGAAATGTTGAAGGGGTGCTAATGGGCAGGCGTGAGGCTGATGGAAACTAGGCAGCAATTCTAATTTGTCCTTCCTCTCTCCTTCCTGTTGCATTTTACATTTGGTTTCCATGGAAATCCACTTTTGTGGATGATCTCTTCTCACAGGAGCTACAGGCAGATTTTTCCATTTGCATATCACAGTGATTTGTGGAGCAGACCTGAAAGTGGCAGAAAGAAAGAAGGAAGGAAGGAGGGAAGCAGTGGGAATCACTACTACTGAGATCCTTCCTGGGGTGGGTACCTACCTGGTGTTTGTTCTTGGCAATAAGTCATAAGGTTTTAAAGAGTAAAACAGGCATAGCTTTCCTGTGCTCATGGAAATTTTATTGGCAAAATTCAGGTAGCCATCAAATCTAGGGAATGTTCTCAAACATCATGCCATTCCCCAATATAAATACATCATCCATCTATGTGGGGTGGAGCTCACCTGAGAGCCTTCGCCCTTGCTCCCATATCTCTGCCTCATCAGGGATCCTACTATTAGCTGAGTCAAGTGGGAATCCCTAAATCAGGCTTCTCTTTAAAAGAAAAGTCCTAGGGAGATTGTAAAATTCTCAGGCTCCACCCTAAGCAAAAACCACCTGCCTCTCAGTAACCTAGAAGTTCTTGTGGGGAGCAGCTTCCCACTGGAGCCAATATGGGGAGGAGAACTGGTGGGCTGAGGTTGTGATTCTTCTCCCACATCCCATTTCTTCTGCTTGTCATGCCTCCACTGGACTGATCCAGAGGCCACTATCTGGCTGCTTCTTGGGGCAGCTCCCACTTTGGGGCCTTACTACACACCTTTCTGAACCTGGGCTAAACTGCAGCTTTGGGGTGGTAACAGCTTGAGGCCCAGCCTTGTTTTGATCTCTCCTCCTCAGCTCTCCACTAGTGAGATGAACATGTGTTATCCCTATGAAGAGGGTGCTTTCAAGGTAGCCAAAGTGGAAATGCCCAACATGGATGGTGTTCAGTATGTCTAAATGGGCTCGACAGAATCTTCTTACTCACATGCTCGAAACTTTTTCTAAAGAGCTACAACCTAAAGTCAGGCCAGATGGTGCAGTCCTGTAACCAGCCACTCTGAAGGCAGAGGCAGGAGGATTGGAAGTTCAAGGCCTGCCTAGGCTAGAGTGAGTTCAACACCAGCATGGACAACTTTAGTGAGTCCTGTCTAGAAACCAAAAGAAAAAGAGGGCTGAGAAGATAATTCAGTGGTGGTTTGCCTGCTTACCATGAGGTGGGCTCAGGGTTCAATCACAAATACTGGGAGAAAAAAAAAGAGCTACACCCCACTTTTCTAGGCATTTTAGGTAAACAAACTAATAGAGTAATTTATAAATCTGCCCTTGTAATAAATGCCTGAGACTTAGCAATCACAGCTACAGAGCTTCAGACGAAGGCTGAACTGTTACAATCAGCTGTCCCTGAACCTCACTTCCACTTTTTTCACATTATTTCCTTTTTTTGTACATGAAAACTTTACAGAGTAGATTGTATTGGGAAGTCTTCCTTGTATCTGCTGTGTTTTGAGGACTGACCAATGCAGGAATCTTTCTTTGCTCAATTAAACTGTTAAATTTGGGTTGATTTTATTTGCTTTCTTTATGGGATTTTTTAAAACTTAATACACAAACATATGTAAGCCATTTCATTAGAGAAATAGCATGTATTGGTGAATATGATCAGTGATAACATCTCTGAATTAATTCTTTTTCTACTTCTGTTATTCATTTGTATATGTATGTATACTTGTGTATACATGTGTGTCTGTATGGGTGTGCTGTACATGCCAAGGACCTTCCCTTTCATGGTATTAATCAGATGATTCATCCAGAGGCCAGAGCAGCTATCAGCTCTACGATGGGTAGAAGAAGTCAGCCAGGACAGAAGCCAGAAAGTCAAATAATGTACCCAGTTCTGCCAACATGTATCAGCACCCTATGTTTGTTTTTAACCAAGGACTCAAAAAGGATATTAGCTCTGATAGATCAAATGGCCTATAGATATATAGCCGCTGTCCCTTCACAGGGACAATGGCTGTCCTCTCCACAGTCCTCACCCCAGTCATTGTACCAGCCCCCATTCTCCTTATACCACATATGGATTCTATGTCAGCACGTGGTTATTCTGTCATCCTCTTCCCTAAATATAAGCTCCTAAAACGCCATAGATTCTGGCTCTTTGATCTTGACTTGATCCCAGGACTTTACTGATAACCCTGGTCTTCAGTAAAGGTATGTATTTCTTAAAGGAGTGATAAACAAAGAAATGAACTACCCAAACTATCAAGCAAGCAAATAAAGGAGCATTCTCCTAGCATAGGCTGTCTTCCTTCATTCCAGCAAGAAGGTACAGTTGGCATTCAAAACACATATCAGTGTTTAATGTTTAATAACTCTGTGTTTCCTGTGGAAAAATGAAGAACACAAGTAAAGACTAAATTTAACCTGGGATTCATCATAATTAATTTTAATGGACCACACATAAATTCTTTTTCACAAATTATCAATTGAAACAATGAGTACAAGTTTATGTTATTTAACAATTAAAATTAAAGACAGGGTAGCAATAATAAGTTAATTTTTATTATCAAGGGTTTTGTGTTTGCAAATTAACCTAGTCACTATGAAGACTTAGAACAGTGAAACATCAGAGTCGCTCAAAGTACAAATTCTGAAGTAAAGTAGAAGTATGTTAAGAGTCTCTGCTTTTTTGTCTGTGTTCTCGTGTCATATACAAGGGTCCTTTTTGTGATAGACTTAGTATCAAAAATTTAATATTCTTCTGGTTTCTCTTCGTGATTTTAATGTTAATATGCCCCTGTCCCCAGCAAGTCTCTGTTAAGTGTTCCTAAGACAAGAAGGGTCCAATATTCTTCACAAAGAAAAGTATATTAAGTGAGCATTGTTCATTTACAGTGCTGTTGGCTACATGTTCAATGGTCAAGAATTAGCAATGTTTATTAAATAATGAGGTATGGGGTTCAATTAGCCATGGGGTTCAGAATCACCTGGAAGACATACCTTTGTGTGAGTCTGTGAGGATGTTTTTAGAAGGGGTTAGATAAGGGGGGGAGACCAACTCTGAATATGGGTGACACCATTCCAAGAGTGGGGATTCCAGACTGAGTCAAGAAGAACAAAAGATTAATGCCAGCACCCAACTTTCTCTACTTCCTAACTGTGGCACAGTGTGATCAACCACCTCTGGCTTCTGCTATCACAGCTAGAGCCACGCTCACTACTCTTATAGACGGCCTCCTCTCAATCTGCAGTCCAAAACAAATCCTTTTTCTTTGGGTTTCTTTTTAATAGGAAATTGGTCACAGCAACAAGAGAAGTAACCAATATAGAACCTTTTACAGAAATATACATGAAATGAAGTTGTGTAATAGTCAGTTGGTGAAAATGTGACCAAAAGATCCCAGAACACTATTTTTGGACTTCCACTTCAGTGTTCAGTAGTGAGTGTTGACAGTGACTTTGCACAACATAATCTCAAAGAGTGATTACATTCACTTTCCAAGACTGAAAGATGATTGAACACTCAAGGAATTTTATCCCATCCTACCCTGAGGTCCTTTCACAAGGGTAGCATACTGAGCTAGTGGGGTGGTTCGCAAGGACCTACAGAAGGATATCTGCTGAGGCTGTACCCAAATGCAGTTGTCACACCTACGCCCTGTTTATATGTATAACTGGAGTATAGCTGTGTATTAGTCAGGGTTTTCAAGAGGAAGCAGAGTTGATAGAACAGAATGTAGTAAAAAGAGGAATTTACTGGAGTAGCTTACAACAGTCCAACAATCACAGTCTGCAGGCCCACGGGTGAAGGAACCAGTAGCTAGCTGTTCAGTCCACTGAACAGCTGGATGCCTCAGCAGTCTTCATTCAACACTGAAGGCCTCAAGGGAAGCTTCTGGTCTACAATGTAAGGCCAAGGAAACTGGGTTCCAATATCTAGGAAGGTAGGACAGCAGGATGCGAGTGTAAGTTATGGCAAGCACCAGCAGCCAGTGGGAAGAAGGAAGAAACTTTCCTTCCCCTCAAGGTTCCTTATATGCTGTCCCCTTCCAGAAGGCCTGCCCACTCTGGGGGAAGGTCTCACTCTGGAGGAGGGACCTCCTCCTTTTGTCAATCCTTCTTGTAGGCAAGTTCAGAGAACCACCCAAGATTACTGTGGATTATTATACAGGTCAAGTTGACAATAAACGTAACCATCAAAAGCTGTGTACTGTATAACGGTGACAATGCAGCCAGTGATAGATTGCATACAGACAGTGGTCCTATGATATCATGATGGGGCAAAAAGTTTCTACTACCTTGTGACATCAGAGCTGTCACAGTGCCTTACTGCAAAATGTAAATTGCATTTTTGTGATAATGTTAGTATAAACATATCTACTGTGCTACCAATTTTCAGAAGAGGAGCACAGGACAGAAGCATGATAATGGTAACATATAACTATGTTATTAGAGTGAAAAGTTAAAGTATGTTGGCAGAGCGCATTCTCTTATGTGTGACTTAATCCTGTGTTGTTTTATTATGACCCTTAAAGAAATAATATACACTTTATGGCTTAGGTGTGTAACAGGCTACACTATTTCGTTTGTAAAAGTACTCTTTGATGTTTACATATTGATGAAATTGTTTAATGACCCATTATTTAGAATGGCTATCTACTTTTAAGTAGGCTATGGCTATGTATTTGCAATATATTCATACATCATGAGCTAACTATGTACTTATGGACAGCGAAGTTATCAGTCTCTGTAAATGTATCTGCCAAAATATAAACTTTGTCTAAGTAATTTGTGAAGTCACTTCTAGCCCCAAATGTTACACTTTGGTGATAATATCACTAGATGTCTTTCTTTCCATAAAGAAAAGTAGCACAATTGTGCCAGATAGTCAACATTGCATACAGCATCACTACAGGAAGATTATGTGGTGGCTTGAACATAAAATGCCACCCATGGACTCACGTGTTTGAATACTTGACCTCCAGCTGGGTAGCACTGTTCTGGAAGGTTGTGGAACCTTAAGAAGATGGAATCTTGCTAGAGGAAGTGAGTCACTGGGGGGCTGATCTTCAGGTGTTATAGCCCATTCTCATTTGTAGTTCACTCTGCTTCCTGCCTGTACTGCAACTGATCCTGGCTTCCAAATCCTGCCTTTCCTTTCCCACTATGATGGACTGTACCTTCTGGAACTGTAGTTCAAAATATACTCTTTCCTTGTTAAGTTGCTTCTGCTTGAGTTCACAGCAATGAGAAAGTAACTGGTTCACAGCATGTTTCTCACAGGAATGATTCAAGGACTTCTGAGCAAGCAAATCATTGTACAAATTGCTGCTTTCCTACAGCCAAAAGGGAAATAGTGACTTGAGCACACTCCGGCTCTGGCTAGGCTTGGCAAGGCAGATGAACGAGCTCTTCCAGGTTGATCTTCCAATCTGCTTGGGGAGACAGCAAATGCAAATGAAACAAGTATGAGGGGTAAAACTGAGTGTCTGAACTTCTGAAATTCTGGTGGCAAACTTTCCCAGAGGCTTCCCACAGCTGGCTTCCTTTTATATCTGGCTAAACTATCCCAAGATTAAGTGGCTCTGTGGCCCTTGAACAATGTCTACTAATCCAAATGTTCCTAAGTGATGGACTTCTAAAGTACAGTAGAAACAAAGGGCTGAAGTGGCTTCTTCATGAGTCCATGCTTCCAACCTGGCTACATGTCTCTAATTTTCTATCTGTTGCTAAGGCAAAGGATAGGATAAACCTAGAAATAGGGAAATGACACTCAGGTGTTGGCACCAGCATTCATATCCTCTTTAACAGCAGTCCACTTAGAATGTGCAGCCATATTTTATTATTAACAAGTCTTTTCTGACCCTCAAAAATCTCAATTCAAGGCAGGTTTTGATTATAGTTGTCCAAAGGGGTTCTGTTATGATGTAGATCTGAAATGTACCTCCCTACACATTCATATAGGCTCATGTGTCTGCATGCTTGATCCCCAGCTGGTGGTACTAATTTAGAAGAGAGTGCCTATCATGATGAGCTGTATCCCCTCAAACCATGAGCCAAAACTCATCTTCCCCATTTATATTGCTTCTTGTCCAGTATTTCGTGACTAGAAAAGTTACCAATATAAATTCCAACAAGGAAAATGTTTCTATCCTACCTGGAAACCATAGAAGCCGCTCTGACTGGTGAAACATCTTTAGTTATAAGAGCCTTGAATCCATGACCTGTTATATGTATCCACTCTTAATTTCTACAGGAGGGTGTTTCAGTAGATGATAATGACAGAAGAAGTAGAGTGTCTCAGGAGAGAGTATCAGGGTCTTTCCAAGTAACATCTAGCAAGCTTAAACTTTATCACCTTTACTGTTTGTCAGGGACAATAGAGGATTCATCTCAGAGCTGTCTTGGGGATGAAATGGGGATGTTATAAGGATTAAGAAAGGCACTGTATACTTAAAGCACTTGTGACAAGTCCTTATACTGCACATTCCTGCTGGACACCATCATTATTTATGCAAAAAGCATTTATTGTTAATACGCAGGTAAATGGCTTTACAATTCTGCTTCAGATAAGACACATCCATGCGAAATTAAATAGAGGATTACCCTTCCCTCTGGATGCAAATCCAGAATTCAGATTCCTGAATGGCAGATTCCAGTGGCAAAGTGATGCAGTCCTCAGCCCATACAAGCATGGGTTGAGCTTCCATGCCCACTGGGGGCCTTTGCCTGCAGCCAACAGAAACGCCTGAATTTACCATAAGCAGCCCTTCTTCATCTCATAACCCACCATGCAATAGTAATGACTGGATTTATAATGTTGTTGTGGTCAGCTTTCTAGTTGCTGCGCAGAAAGAACCCAAGCAAAAGCGGCTTGTGGAGGAATGGGTTTATTTGGCTTACGGACTCGAGGGGAGACTCCATCCTGGCAGGGAAAACGATGGCATGAGCAGAGGGCTGGACATCACCTCTGCCACAGCACTGCAAACAGCGGCAGGAAGGTGTGCCAAACTCTGGGAAGGGGAAGCTGGCTTATAACCCCATAAGCCCGCCCCGACAACACAGCTTCATCGAGGTTGTAAAACCCAAACTGCCATCAGCTGAGGATCGATCTATCAGAACACATTCAATTGTTTGTGGGGGACACCTGTATCAAACCATGACAAATGTGAAAACAAAATCCTCAAATTTAAAACAATGAATAAAAATCACAATAGATTAGGATTTAGCAGCTCAAAGAATGTGTTTCCTTCAATTTTTTGCCATTTTTCTTTCAGATGAAATCAAATTTGTGTTTGACAGAAGTTTTGTTTTTCCCTTATAATCCTTCTGTAGCTTTTGTTCATCACCTCCTCCTGGGGAGCACAGTGTGTTTAGATGGTCCCCATGGCAACATGTCATAAAAGGTCCACTTATGAAGGAGCAGGGTCTTCTGGCTGCCACAGGCAATGTTTCCTAATGGTTTTTCAAGGCTGCTGATATGTCTGCACTGTGTGCCTGCTTGCCTGTTTCAAAATTTCAAGCGTGGTTTGTGTGGTCTTTAGCATTTGCCCTCAGTGAGATATTCTTTTCTTTTGTATGACTTCTATTTCATGAAAACAAGTTAATCTCCCTGAACATTATGAATACCACGATCATCTTTAATAAAGAATGTTGCTTATTTTATAAAACCAAATGCCAGCAAAAGGAAATAATTGTTTCTTCATTTAGGTGGAAGTATAGGAGCTGTACCATCTTAGCCTTCATCTATCAAACTGTGATGTTAACATTCCTGCCATCTTAGCTGGACCTCAAGTCAATGTGAGCCATGGATGAGAGGAAATCTGGGGCTGGATTTGCCCCCCTGACTAGTTTCAGATTCCTGAAAAACAAAGCCTGCCTTCTTCTCTGTAACCTGCAGCCATGCAGTCTGTCAGGGTGGGGCATTCACTCAGATTATAATTGAACTGTTTATTTAATAAACATTTATTGAGTATTCAGCATGTGTCTCAGGTAGACCCTGAAGTGGACACAGGATTAGCTCAACATTGTGTTATGTGGCATCATGTTCCTGAAAAAAACAGTTCAAGTCCAATAACAGGCATTTGTATGGATAACACATTGTTAAGCGATGCTGGATTTATAATACAGAGCTGTTCTTACAGAAAATCAAAGCATAAATGCAGCTAGTAATAACTGAAGACTCTTGTGAAGATCTCCTAAATTAGTCACCAGAAGAGAGGAGAGGAGAGAAGAGGGGAGGGAAGGGGAGAAGAAGGAAGGGAAGGGAGGGGAGGGGAGGTGAAGGGAGGGGAAGGGAAGGGAAGGGAAGAGAGGAGACTATTTAGAGTCCAGAGATGATCAAGCATGTAGGACTCTATTAAATCTCTTTAATCAGATTTCAATAAGCCATTGCATTTGTTGTCAGGGCTTTGGAATGATTTTTTGTTGTTGTTGTTGTTGACTTGCCATCATCAAGAAGTTTATGTTGTGGTAAACGCCACAGAGTTGCAGAGGGATAGAAGTAAAACACCTTGCCATTTGTTCATCATTAGAACTGCTTCCCTCCAAGCCAAAAAGATTTTGAAGTTTGAGAGAGGGTTTCTCCCAGGAGCTCAATGCATTGCCTTATCCCAGGGGGTACTTTGAAAGATAGATGTAAATTTGATTCCTATCATCATTACCTGTGCAGAGCTAAAACAGGTTAGCCCTGCCTTCATGCACTTCACAGTCTAGCAACAGGGCTACCTACCCCATTATAACAAGGCATAATAACATCTATGTAAACAGTGCCTTGGAAATCAATTAAAAGCACCAAGAGTAGGAATTCTCTTTGAGAAAAATTGGGCAAAAAACTCAGTATGTATAGTAGTGAGTGATTCATGGCTTCTCTTTCTGTAGTCAGTTGTGGTCTGAAACATTTTTAAATGCATGCCTTTTGAAGAGCATGATAAAATATCACACTTCCCTGCTATGTACTGCCCAGGGGCATGAATCATCCCTTTCTACAGTGTATACACATTGTATATGCTACTCTCCTGCTTGTTAGTCAGTGACTCAGCAATCAGATCAAGCATTGTGGTATTGTAGTACTTATGTTTTGGTAACCTTAGTTTACCTAATAATGCTCCCTAAGCACATGATTAGTGATGCTAGTTATTTATATATGTGAAAGTGAAAATCTAGAGTAAGAACACATCTTCTGTGTAAGAAATCATGAAGATTTGCTGTAAAAACTCAAACTGTAAGAGCTACAGTACATAAGAAGTACTTATTTAAAATGGAAAATGCATCAACTGTAGTGTTTGCTGCTATCTGCAGTTACAGGCATCCTCTGGTGATCTTGGGATGTATCTCTTAAGGATAAGGAGAGACAGCTGCCATTTTCTCTCAGAATTTTCTGTAAAGTAGGAAGTTCTCTCAAATTAGAACTAAAAGCATAGTACCTGTCCTCAAATAGTTTCTGGGCCTAATGTGTTCCTGAGTTGTTCTTTCAGACAAGAGGCTGGCTTGAGAAATGACCAGGCGAGACTCACACATGCTGTGTTGTAGAGTCATGACCATCCCCCTAGGCTGCAGCACCTTAGAGGGACCAGGGACAGAAAGTGGGAGTGGGGAGAAATGGCTGACATGTCTCACTTCAGACAGTTGGTCCAGGCTGAAGAGAACCATAATGCCATTCCTTCCCAGGCTCTGAAACATGGTATCAGCTTATGAAAAATACTTTTATATAATTTCATAACTAACTGCCTATAGAAGAAGTCCTGAGACCAGCTTTCAACAATTTCCTCTACAGTAGCCTTACAAAAGATGTCAAGTGAATAAGTTCGTTAAAGGGCAGTGTGCACTCTATTCAAGCATTTTGTTTATGTAGAAAAGGAGACTTAGAAGGACATGTGGCTTATGTGTGTGGTAAAAACCATCACAGAAAACAAAACCATGCCATATCTCAGGACACATGACAGTTAGTAGAAAGGAGACACAGGCTCTTAGCACACAGGGACAGGCAAAGGGAAGCTTCTCACACCACTTCTTCATGTCCTCAGTACTTCAGCCATGTCCGTGTGTCATAAGCAACCTGGAAGGAACTGTGAAGATTTTCACAATATTGTATAAGGAAGCAGAAGATCAAATGAGTGAAGTCTCTTTTTGGCTACACATGTCTATGACAGTCACAACCTAACACTCTGCCCATACTGGCTGCCTGGACATCTTCCTGCAGACCCTCTGTACACAGCCTCCTCGTTCCATGTCTCCTCCACCACTAGAGCATGGGCTGAAGACACAAGCAAGCATGCCCATGAACTTCACTGTGCAAGGCAACATCGTTTCAACATGCTCTCTAA
>PVHP010047470.1:0-12625 GCA_004024765.1 Zapus hudsonius
GAGAGAGAGAGAGAGAGAGAGAGAGAGAAGAGTTTGTTTACCACAGCAAACAAATCCAAACACATGTGCCGCTTTGTTCATCTGGCTTTTTCATGGGTGCTAGAGAGTTGAAGTCAGGTCATCAGGTTTTGTAACCTTTCATCATTGAGCCATCTCTAGCTTCTCTTTCTAATCATTTTCCTCTCTCTTAGGGGAGTCTTATGTTTCATAAACTTAGACCTGTAGATCAACTGAGACATCTACTTGTGAGTAATGTGGGTGGAGATGGAGAAGAGATTGAAAGATTCTTCAAGTTACATCAGGTAATTATTTTAATGTGATGCTATTTTAAATGAAATAAAGGGGAAAGTTAAAATTATATGTAAATTGGGAGTAAAATACTGTAATAAACCGATTAGGTTAGCACTCTTCCTTTCAATACCTTTATTACTATTTGTGTACTAACATTTGAAAGCAGAGTTAATTAGACCTTCAAGGTAACCTCGAATTTATGGAGCTCCTCCTACCTCTGCCTCCCATGTGCTGGGATTAAAGATCACACCCAGTGACCATCTTTTTTGATTGTTTGTTTCATTTTGTTTGGTTTGGTTTTCAAGGTAGGTTCTCACTCTAGCCCAGGGTGACCTGGAACTTACTCTGTAGTCTCAGGCTGGCCTTTAACTCAAAGCGATCTTCCTACCTCTGTCTCCTGAGTGCTGGAATCAAAGGCATGCACCACCATGGCTGTCTGCTACCTTTATCTTTTAAAGGTAGAAAGACTGTGTGAAGAAAGAAGCTAAATCAGAATATCAAAGAGAAACCATCCTTTCTAGTGCTGTGTTAGACTTTAAAATCTGAATTGTTTACATTTTTAATAATGCTTCCGTCTGGTAGCAATTATCACACATTTGCTTTATAGGAGACAGACTGAAATGTTGGATATAACAGCATGTTCATAGTGTTTAATATGGAGACTCTTTTTTACAGGAAGACCAGGCTTGTGCCACTTGCCTCATCCTTGCTTGCTCCACTTCTGCCTGTGACAGAGAAGTGTCTGCCTGGGCTACTCGGGCTTTCTTTAGGTACTTATCAGGTTTTCTTGTACTAGTGCACTTTGGGGAGGAGATGGGGTAGATCTGGGGATGAACCCAGGGCTTTGCACATGCTAGGCAAGCACCATACCACTGACCTATACACTCAGCCCCAGAATGATATCTATCAAATATGAAAATCTGCTCTTTTTCTTATTTTTTTTTCCTGTATGTATGCACCTGCACATGTGTGTATGGGTACACATATATTTGGAGATCAGGAGACAATCTCCAATCTCAGGTGTCATCCTCAGGAGCAGCATCTACCTCTTTTTGATACTATACTTGATCTTAGACAAAAGGCTGAGAAGCATTGTGTGTCTCCTTTTCAGATAAAGTCTCCCATTAGCCTGGAGCTAGCCATTAAACCCAGGGATTCTCCTGTCTCCATTTCCCAATTGCTGGGAGGACTATAGGCATGTACCATTATGCCTAGCATTTTGCATGAAAATGCAAGAAAAGCATTTTACTCACTGAGCTATCTCCTAGCTCAGCTTTTTTACTTTTTCTATCTACTCTTTTTTTTTTACTTTTTGGTGTGGAGTGGTCTGTGCGTGTGCATGCCTAGCGCACATGTGCAGAGTTGAGAGGAGAACCTCTGGTGTCTCTCACTGCCATTTTCCAGCTCACTTCTAAGCCTCAGCAGTTCTCTGCTCTCCACCCCCTTCCACCACAAGACTGGGTTACAGACACGCATGGCTATGCCCGGCTTCGTTCTGTTTTTGATAATACTTAGCTAAGAATTTGAAATGTGATTGTGCTTAGATTTTTTGGATGTATGTTTAACCATATTCTATTATTAAAATTATAGTTACATTCCTTGTTAAATAACTTATGTGTTGCACATTTTATGAGAAGTTAGCTATGGCCTGGAGAAATAAATGGCTTAGCTGTTAAGGCACTTATCTGCAAAGCCTCATGACCCAGGTTTTATTACCCATAAAGCCAGATGCACAAAGTTGTGCATGCATTCGGAGCTTATTTACAGGGTCTAGAGGCCCTGGCACACTCTTTTTCTCTGGTGCATTCTCATTCTATTTCTCCTTACAAATAAATAAATTAAAATATATTTAAAAAATCAAACATAAGAGGTAGAAGGATCACTGTGAGTTTGAGGCCAGCCTGAGACTACATAGTGATTTCTAGGTCAGCTTGGGCTAGAGCAAGACCCAACTCTCCTCCTCTCCCCCCCCCCCAAAAAAAAAAAAAAAGATTCAAACAAGAAGTTAGCCAACCCACTTAAAACTTTTCCAGGTAGCAGTTTCAAGTCAGCATTTGTTGAGAAAGACTTGTGTATGCTCGGCTACATTTCACTGTCAGCTCTATACATTCAACTCTAATGTTGGAAGCATTTATGTGGAAACTAAGCAGGACTCAGAATAATGCCAACTTTTAAAGGATAAAATTTACTCACCAAACTTGTATTCTACTGTCACCCAAATAGGTATGGTGGTGAAGCACAGATGAGATTTCCAGCTACTCTTCCCAGTCCCAGTAATGTGGGACCTATCTTGGGATCTCCTGTCTATCCTAGTAAGTATGAAACATTGAAAGGAAACTTGGAAATGATTTGGATTTTAGAAATGTGCGGCCATTCAGCTATTCGTTGTTTTCCTTCTGCTTTGTTGATTCTGAATAAATCTAGAGATTGTGATTCAAAAGTGGGTGACATATTAATGTTGATTCTTTGCTGTATACCAGGAAGCAAAACAGGATGTAACTAATCACATTTACTGATCGCAAAGAGAAAGATAATAATAAAGAATAATTCAGGAACAAACTTGCATATCTGTATTTTCCAAAGTAGGGATTGTTAGACAATCAGTTGGAAATAAAATGACCCTTATTCTTAGCTATCATAGGTAGTGCTACTCCCCACTCATGCTTATAAATAGTTTCTGTGCCTGGTCTTGACCAGATTAAAAACACTGGAACCTGTGTTACAAATCTCTTAATATTCTCTCTCTTACAGGTTCCCCTGTTCCTAGTGGTAACCCTTACCCAAACCCATCCTTTTTGGGGACACCAACTCATGGTACTTATGTCTTCTCTTTGTTTTAGCTCACTGCTATTGTTTATTTTATAAATCTTAAATTATGAATTGTTTTGGTTTTTCGAGGTAGGGTTTCACTCTCGCCCAGGCTGACCTGGAATTCACTGTGTAGTTTCAGGGTGGCCTTGAACTCATGGTGATCCTCCTACCTCTGCCTCCCGAGTGCTGGGATTAAAGGCGTGCGCCACCACACCAGCCTTGAATTGTTATTTTTAATGTTCCGTGTGAGAAGCTATTAACCTGTCCTGTTGCCTTGAAAAACAAAATGTCATTTCATAGATGTGACATCTAAGTGATGCTGAAATTCTCCATGAATGCTTTTATATAGAAACCTTCCTACAGTATATCGAAATCCCGTTATTGGGAGATGGGGATTTAACTGGGCCCTGAAATCAATATAATTACTTCTGTTTCACCAGTGTTAGGAGCAGTGATCTGTTTTATTCTGTGTTGCCAACATGTAGGACTATCCATGTCTTTGTCTCTCTTATTAAGCAAAACCAAATTACATATCTATTCCATTATTTTTGTAACTTTTATGTTTGTGTCCAGATATAACAAACATGGATGATTGACAATTTTAGGATTTGTTTTTTAAGAGACTTTTGTATGTACAGGTGTTCAGCCTCCTGCTATGTCAACTCCGTTGTATGCTATGGGAAACCCAGCAACACAGGCCACAAGTTTGAGCTGTATGACAGGGCCAGAGATTGTATACTCGGGAAAACACAATGGTATTTGCATTTACTTTTCTCGAATCGTAGGGTAAGTTTTTCATGGAAGTCTTAACTATTGGGACATCATGTATTCATACTCTTTCAGTTCATGCTCATTCATTGATAAGATTGTTTTCTATTATTTGGCCTTTTTGATGATTTTTATTAGCATATAATTATTAGCATAATTATAGATAATGGGTTTCATTGTGATGTTTCATACATATGTGTAATGTAGTTTAATCTTATTGCCTTTTCCCCCTACCACTCCTGCTGGTCACCTTCTTCCGACTAGACCCCCTTCTACTTTAATGTTTGTGGGGTATGACACAGCAAGTTTCACTGAGGTTGTTTACAGAAGCATGAACACCTTACTCATAGCTATGCCACTGAAGAAAATATCTCTCCCTTGCCCATCAAGCCACTTACTGCATAGAGATCCTCAGTGGGGTGGGGGCTCATGAACTCCTCTCTCCATTCCTGTATTGCTGCTGTGAGTTCAAGAGTTCTACAGATGTGTTATGCCTGGAAGCCAGATTTACACACACACACACACACACACACACACACACACACACACACACACACACCCGCCTTGCTCAAGATTTTATAGCCTTTCCACCCCTTCTTCCACAATATTCCCTGAATCTTGAAGGAAAGCATAAATGTCCCATTTATGGCTAAACATTTGGGTTTCACTTAGTCTTACCACTTAGACCAGTAATGAATCTCCAGAGTTACTGATTCATCTGTATTCATCACTGTTTTTATTTCTGTGTATGTATGTATGTATGTATGTATATATATATGTGTGTGTGTATGTATGTATGTATGTATGTATGTATTAATATAGAATTACAAAGCTCCCTATAACTTGGTGGCATGTATGTGTATGTCAACTGGGTATTTCTGGGTTTACCCAGCTCACTCTTGTATATGCAGCCTCATATGAAAGTAGAAAGAGCTTTGCTCATTATGTGTGGTCTTTCATATCTGAGAAACATGCTTGCCCACCAGTTGAACACGGCATAGCTTATTAAAGCTCTGTAGTTCTTCACTTGTTGCTCACACTGAGGAGCAAGTAAAGTCATTTTCTGAGGAAAAAAATAAAAAGCTTCTAAAAACCTCTCAATGGCTATGATCTGAACTGGTGACCATTCTCTCTTCCCTCTTCTGCCTTTTTCCCTTGGCCAGAGGGAAGTCTCAAGGCCAGCCTAGATTCAGAAGGTGTGAAATAAATTCCATCTCTTTAGGGGAAAGGTATCAAAATTGGTATTGCAAAGGGAGTGGTAGGAGGGAGAGATGAAGAATTGTGGCCATATTTGCAGTCCTACCTGCTTAGTTGTCATGCCCAACTATATTCATTTACAATTGAATGTTAGCTTTTATTTTTTTGCTTTAAAATGTAAAAAAAATTCATAATTCCTTTATAAGTTCATACTTTTTGCATTGTAGACCCAATGTTTTTGTTTTTCTTTAAAATTTGAATAGGTTATGTTTTGTTTGATATTTTTTTCTTTTTTCCCCATATTTCTAGGTAACAGTAACGGTTAAATAAAACCTTTGCTAAGTTTTGTTTTGTTTTTGATTTTATGTCTTGCCCTAGCTCAGGCTGACCTGGAATTCACTGTATAGTCTCTGGGTGGCCTCGAACTCACAGCAATCCTCCTACCTCTGCCTCCCACGTGCTGGGATTAAAGGCATGCATCATCACACAAGGCTAAGTTTTAAAATCTGAATAAAACCATTGTGTTGTAATGGTTTTTTATTAATTTACAGCACAATTATTAACACATTTTTTGTTCCAGGAATATTTGGGATGCTAGCTTAGTTGTGGAAAGAGTATTCAAGACTGGCAACAGAGAGATCACTGCAGTAAGTGTATTCATTATCTCCTTGTTTATATGTAACTTCCTAAGAGGATTTTAATAGGAGTTTCAAAAAAGTATTAATGAGCATATTGTCTTACATTTCTTAGTGTTGGTAACCAATATAGATGTGTTTGCTCTTGCTTAACAAACTGCATACACTCTTGTCACAAAAGCTTATTAACTATCTGATCATGTTTAAATTTTTAGCTCTTCAAAGTCTGGTAACTTACTGAAAAATGAGAAGAATAATATATCTCCTTCATGAGGTTGTTGTGAGGGATAGAGTCTGGGCTAATGCATAATATCATTTATATACTCTGGCTTACACTTTGGTCTGTATGTTCAATACTACCAAGAAGCCTGCACTACTTACCCTGCTTCACTGACTGCTTTTAAGAAAACATCCCATAGGGGCTGGAGAGATGGCTCAAAAGTTAAGACACTTCCCTGCAAAGACTAACAACCCAGGTTTAATTCCCCAGTGCCTAAGTAAAGCCAGATGTACAAGGTGGCACAGGCATTTGGAGTTTGTAGGCAACCGCCAGAGGCCCTGGCACACCCATTCTTGTTCTCATTCTCTCTCTGTTTACAAATAAATAATAAAATAAAGATCCCATCTCATAGAACTTTGGTGTTAGCATGGTTAGAGTGATTTTTTTTTTTCTTTTTTTTTTTTTTTGGTTTTTCGAGGTAGGGTCTCACTCTAGCCCGGGCTGACCTGGAATTCACTGTGTAGTCTCACGGTGGCCTTGAACTCCCAGCGATCCTCCTACCTCTGCCTCCTGAGTGCTGGGATTAAAAGCGTGTGCCACCACACCTGGCTTACAGTGATTTTTTTAATGAGTCTGAAACATGGACACAATTTTTGTTTTAAGCTCTTTTTAAGGAAAGGCACAAGATGACTTTTTTGTTGTTTGTTCTTTTCCTTTTTTCCTTTTGATTACTGTTTAGGACAGGGTTGTGCTATTTAGAAAACTCATATTCCTTCTGCCTCCGTTTCCTGAGTGCTGAGATTATAAGCATGTACAAACATACCCAACCAAAATGTCTTTTGTTTAAAAATATTTTTATAATTGGATGGATGTTGTGGTGCACGCCTTTAATCCAGTCACTGGAGAGACAGAGAAAGTAAAATTGCCAAGAGTTCCAGGTCAGCTTGGCCTACAGTGAGACCCTCTATACCACCAAAAAAAAATAAAAGAAAAAACCCAAAATAATGTATTTTTAATTTATTTACTAGCAGAGAGAATGACCACACCAGAGCCACCTGCCACTGTAGACCAATATTAGGTGCATGTGTCACTTTGGGCGTCTGGCTTTATATGGGTACCGGGAAATCAAACCTGTGCTATCAGACTTTGTAAGCAAGTGTCTTTAACCAGTGATCCATCTCCCCAGCCCCTAAAGTTCACATTTTTAAGAATAAGAATACATTTTGAGGCTGGAGATATGCTTCTGTTGGTAATGAACTTGCACCAATGTGATGACCTAAATTCATCTCTACACTCATGGAAATGTCAGGTGTTGTAGCATGTACCTGTAATCCCATCTCCTGGAGTCAGAGACAGAATACCTGGGGCCAGCTGGTTAGCTAGGCTAGCTAAATCAGTGCACTCTGGGTTCAGATAGTACATAAGATGGAGAGCAACTGAAACAGATAGCCAAAGTTAACCTCTGGCCTCCATACACACACATCTGCATGCGCACACACACTGTATGAAGTTTATAAAAAGCAGAATTAATCTCGAATGTAAAAGTGGAGGCAGAGCCGGGCGTGGTGGCGCACGCCTTTAATCCCAGCACTTGGGAGGCAGAGGTAGGAGGATTGCCCTGAATTCAAGGCCACCCTGAGACTACAGAGTGAATTCCAGGTCAGCCTGGACTAGAGCGAGACCCTACCTTGAAAAACCAAAAAAAAAAAAAAAAAGTGGAGGCAGAATGACTAATGTCTTAAAAAGGACATAGTGTTGTGAATATGCTGTGCTGTCATGTGGGTGATGTCCTAAAAATGAGAAGTAATCAAGATGTTGGCTTAATAGTTGTGTTTTGCTGCATATAAATTATACATCAGTCTTACAAGACAGAAGGGGTATGATAATGCTCTCCTTTATGGCCCTTTGTTACGGTCAAAAAGATATAGAACAAAATATGTTTTAATAATGTGCGGTATGGCTGTGTGCTTTTTATACGTGAACTTTTTCAGTTTTTTATTTTGAACTTTTGAAACTTCTTCTGTCCTTATAGATTGAAAGTAGTGTACCCTCCCAACTTCTGGAATCAGTGCTACAAGAACTAAAAGGTCTTCAGGAATTTCTAGACAGAAATTCCCAGTTTTCAGGTGGACCACTAGGAAATCCAAAGTAAGAATAGAATTGTTTATTTGTTCAGTTTTTCTGTGTAAGAAAGGAGTTTTTATGCTGTGTTTAGGGTTGGAAAAAATTTCTAGTTGATGACTGTCAGTCTTATTTTGAATATTGAAGCAATCTGAGACATTTTCTTTCTAAACATTTTTTTATGAGACTGATGCACTACCTACTCTGCTAAGGATGTACTTGTTATAACTGATATTTTAAATTCCAAATCTCTTGTTTTAAATTTTTAAAATTATTTATAATATTTATTTGAGAGAGTGAGAAAATTAGGCTTTTCAGGGTGTCTTGGACTGCAAATAAACTCCAGACACATGTATCACTTTGCATCTGGCTTTACATGGGTACTGGGGAATTGAACCCAGGCCATCAGGCTTTGCAAGCAAGTGCCTTTAACTGCTGAGCCATCTTTCTAGCTTCATAAATTTTCCTTTTTTATGGTAACTAATATTTGTGGTTGTGCCTTTCACAACCCATTGAATACATGTTTTTTTTTTAACGGACTTATCTACTTTTAAAGGTAAATTGTATTGTATCTGAGCTACATCTCAGTAAAGCTGTTGTGTACATGCGTGCTGACACACATACACTGTATTTATTCCTTCCTTCCATTCTTTCTCCCATCCCCCTCCCTTCTCACCTGAGGTAATGTTTTACTCTAGCCCAGGCTGACCTGAAATTCTGTAGTCCCAGGCTGGCTTCAAACTCGTGGTGGTCCTCTGACCTCTGCCTCTCAAGTGCTGGGATTAAAAACATGCACCACTATGCCCAGTTTACACTGTAATTTCTATTTCAGTACCACTGCCAAAGTGCAGCAAAGGCTAATAGGATTCATGCGTCCTGAGAATGGAAATACTCAGCAAATGCAACAGGAGCTGCAAAGGAAGATTCATGGTAAATGATTTCTTTTAATCAGTTACATGTACATCACCCTCCCACACACAAAGAGTTTTAATAAGAAACAATGGAATGTTTTTGGTGATAGCTAGTTTGTCTGATAGTCCAGGTTGTTTTTTTTTTTTTTTTTGGTTTTTCGAGGTAGGGTCTCACTCTAGTCCAGGCTGACCTGGAATTCACTATGTAGTCTCAGGGTGGCCTTGAACTCATGGTGATCCTCCTACCTCTGCCTCCCGAGTGCTGGGATTAAAGGTGTGCGCCACCACGCCCGGCTCCCAAGTCCAGGTTTTTGATTAAAGTGCTATCCGTGTGACTGGGGCAATAAGACAATATGGAAAGCATTTGTTTCCTTAATTCAGCTATAGATTTTGTCTCCTCCTACCACACACATACACACACACACAAAAAAAAACAAAAAACATGATAAACCCTATTTTAAAATTTCTCTTCATTGTAGTGACATGCATACCATAAAACTCACCATTTTGCCTATTAAGTACACAATTAAATAGGTTGCATAACTCTCACCAGCATCTATTTCCAGAACTTCTTTCATCATTCCAAAGTGTAACGATAAATATTAGACAATAATTCCCATTATACTGCTCTCCTCCACTTCTGGCACTGACCATTCTACTTCTGAGTTGTCAGTTGACTAATCTAGGTTCTTCATATAAGCAGAATACTATAGTATTTTTCGTTTTGTCTCTGGCTTCTTTTACTTAGCATATACATTGTCATTAAGATTCATCCTTGTTCTAGCTGAGTAGCCTTCTGTTGGTTTTCATATGCGTGTGTGTATATATAAAACATTGCATATATATATGTGTGTGTGTGTGTGCATCATCATCCCTGGGCACTGGTTGCATCTACCTTTTGACTGTTGTGAATAATACTGCTGCAAGCATAAGTATGCAAACAAAAATCCAGGTCTCTGCATTTATAGTTTAGGGGTGGTTGTGATATATACCTAAGAGTAGGATAATATATTTATTGACCATAATGAGTTACATTATTTAGTGGGCAAACAATGAGTTGTTATCCCCAGTTCCCCAATGCCCCCCCTCCCCATCCCCAATCAGCTAGATATCCTCTTCTGTGGGTCGTCTGGATCAGTCCTTGTGGCAGGGGACCATGTATAGCCTAGTTCTCAGCCTGGTTCTCCTGGACCAAGTGTGTTGTTACTGAGGGGTGTCATGCCTCTGGATAGTCTCCCCCACGACGGCTCTCACAATCTTTCCGCCCCCTCTTCCGCTCAGTTCCCTGAGAAGTGGTGGGTGAGTATTATGGCTGCTTTAATGTTGTGCGCTTAGGGGGCTTTGTGTTGAAAATTGTTGGTTTCTGTCCCCCTGGCTTATCCTGTGTTGATTGAATGACTGTGGCTGGTTAGTAGTTTTGTATTTTGTTTTGACATGAAGTTTCACTGTACTGCCCAATCTAGTCTTAAACTTGTGCAGTCAGTATTCTCACCTCATCCTCTGAGTAACTACAGTCATATACCAACACACCTACCAAACTACTCTGTACATCATTGCCAACATTTGTTATTTTTTACTTTTTAAATCTATAGTAGCCATCCTAATGGAAACAATGAGGTGTCTAATTGTGATTTTATTTTTATTTACCCCGTGGTTAGTGATAACACTTTTTAGTAAGCTGATTATGACTAAAATATATGCTTTTATTTTATGTCAATTATAAATGCTAACAAGGGCAAGGGAACTGCTATTCTGGATTTGACTTGAAATGATTTTGCTAAAAAATTTTTTTGCTGTAAGACCCCATCATTAATTTATATACCAAACTGGTTCTCTCTCTTCCTGCTGGGTTTATTTTTATATTCACTATTTTAGTTTATCTTCAGAACTGCTAATGTACTTCATTAAAGCTTTGAGTTTATTGCCAAGCTTTGATGAGGATTTGTTCAAATGGAGGTATTTCAATTGCTTGCAGTTGATACTTTGAAACAGAAGAACAGATTGGTCATGTCTACAAAAGCTGGAAGTACACATATGCTCTTAAAGCTACCAGTCTTATTTGTAGGTGTCTGTCATCGGCCACTTTCTACAAGCGTCTTCCTCGTGTATACACTTTACATTATCACCCAGATGTTTGTAGTCTGCTCAGTTGTGTTGGAATTTTGTTAAGTGATGCTGAGGATCCAACCCAGGGCCTCATACAGGCTATGTAAGCTCTGTACCACTGAATACTCAAATGTTTAAAACCATTCATAAAAGAAACAAAATTTCCTTTCCGAGCCATTGTAAGTAATATTTTTCCTTTTTTTCCTCTATCCTATTTTTGTATTTAAAGGGTGGAGGGAAAGTTATCATGACCGACTGAATTGATTTCATGACTCATCAATGTATATTATATTAATCCAGGTTCTGAGAAACTGAGATTTGGAGAACCTTGACTATGCCTTCCATGTATAATGAGTCATATTGTATTATACTTACATGATGTAAGACTCAGAAAAAGCATGGGATTTTTAAAACCCCCTACCTTAGCCAGGCGTGGTGGTGCACACCTTTAATCCCAGAACTCGGGAGGCAGAGGTAGGATGGTTGCTGTGAGTTCAAGGCCACTCAGACTACACAGTAAATTCCAGGTCGCCTGGGCTAGAGTGAGACCCTACCTCAAAAAAAAAAAAACAAAACAAAAAAAAAACCCTATCTTAATATTTTTATTTACTTATTTATTTGTAATCAGGGAGATAGAAAAGAGACAGGTAAAGAGAGTGGGTGTGCCAAGGCCGCTAGCCACTGCAAATGAACTCCAGATACATGTGCCTCTTTTTGCATCTGGTTTTATATGGGTACTGGGGAATTGAACCACTGTCCTTAGGCTTTTCAGACAAGTGCCTTAACCGCTAACCATCAATATTTTTTAAAATATTTATTTGAGAGTGAGAAAGAGGGGGGGGGGCAGACAGAGAGATGAGGATGAGCACGTCAGGGCCTCCAGCCCTCTTGTGCATCTGGCTTTACATGGGCACTGGGGAATCGAACTCAGGTCCTTCTGCATTGCAGGCAAACGCCTTAACCGCTAAGCCATCTCTTCAGCCCTAACCATCAATATTTTATGTGTACATAAACAAACAGAGACATATATTGTAACAGGATAAAAATATAAATTGGGAAAAAAAAATCACGAACAACCAGTGATTATTGCTGCCAATGGTGGGGGCAGGTAATTTCAACCTTAAATAAGAAAAATGTCTAAACTATACCATTGTATAATTTCATTATTTGTATTTTGTCATTAGAGGCTCAACTGAGTGAAAAGGTTTCACTTCAGGCAATCCAGCAGTTGGTTAAGAAATCATACCAAGCTCTGGCTTTATGGAAACTTCTTTGTGAACATCAATTTACTGTCATTGTGGGAGAACTTCAGAAGGTAAGTTCTTTGTCCTCTAGGATTATAATAATACCCTGAAATACCTAAGAGTCTTGATTCTTTTGGGTTTTTTTTTTGTTTTGTTTTGTTTTGTTTTTCGAGGTAGGGTCTCACTCTGGCCTAGGCTGTGCTGGAATTCACTATGTAGTCTCAGGGTGGCTTTGAACTCATGGTGATCCTCCTACCTCTGCCCCTGAGTGCTGGGATTAAAGGTGTGTGCCACCACGCCCAGCTGTTGGTTTTTTTTTTT
>PVHP010047471.1:0-12892 GCA_004024765.1 Zapus hudsonius
TAATTTCTAATCTTGGTTTGCTGCCAAGGTTTAATTGCTCCTAATGCACAGATACTTAAAGTTCTCCTTCTCCTCTTCCTTTTCTTTCCTCCCTCTCTCTTCTTGATGCATCTTCTTCATAGATCTTGACACAAAAGTCACCTCAGTGCCATTGTTGTGCTTTTGCAGTGTGAGGTTTTCATATTTTAAGGTATTGACATCAATAAATAGCAACATTTAAAATTAAAAAGAAAGGGGTTCATCATGATCTCTTCACATGAACACACTGTGCTTTGCTCATTTTCACCTCACCACTGACCACCCTACCATCCTACTGGTCCCTTCCCTCCATCAATTTTTATATGACATAGGAGTCCACGGATGACAGTCTTCATGAGAGAACATGTGGTATTTGTTCTTTTCAGCCTGGTTTCTTTTGCATAACACGATGATCTCCAGTTCTACCTATTTTCCTGCAAATGATAGAATCCTGCTTTATGGCTGAACAAAACTTAACTGTGAACACATAATACATTTTCTGAATCCATTCATCCCTCTATGTTGATCATTCCTCTCTATTCATTGAGAGCAGCTAAGCTAAATCGATATCTCAACCATTGTGAGTAGTGCTGAAATAAACATGGAGACACAAGTATCTCTGTGGTGTGCTAACTTTGATTCCTCGGGGTGAGGTAGAGTTGGATCCTATGAAAATTCCATTTTCAGCTTTCAGCCACCAAACTGATTTCCATGCCACTTGGCTTTTATAGCATCTGTGCTATATTGGACATGGTGCTAATTTCAGGATATATTAATATAAATATAGTCAATTTCCATTGTTCTTATAGCTCGATTGAAAATGAGAAAAGTGTTGTAAGTCTGTTCAATATTCATTCACTTAATCCATGTGTAATAAGCCATGAATATGGCAAGTTCATTTAGAAAATTCTCTATGAGAAAAACGGCATGGGATCCAGGGAGCATCTTGGAGGGGTTGGTGCCTACGCTGGGCTCTAAAGATGACTCTGGATCACAACAAATGGTGTTCTAGGCAGAGGAAACCAAAGCCACACTTTCAGTTATATGGGTGCCTTAGAATGGCTTATTGCAGGGACACAGCATTTGTACGGGAGAAAAATGACAAAACGCAAACAGATCCTTTTTATTATGTAACTTGTGGAAATGTTTGCATTGGTTGATTTACATTTTTCTTGATTAGAATATAATGTTATTAACACATTTCTTTAGGCAGTGTTAAGAGTTTACAAGTGCAACCCACTGATTCATTCCAGCTAAAAATTTCTCTTTGTTTCATATTTTATTGAATTTTGTAAGGATCTCATGTTGCCCAGACTAGCCATGAACTTGCCGTGTAGCCAAGGCTGATTATGGACTCCTAGTGCTAGAAATCTAGGTTGAGTCACCATTGGCTAAAATTCTTGATATCAAATACCAACCAAAGAGGAAACAACAAAATCATCTTATTTGCTTACATCTGTATGAGTTGTTTTTGTGGAATCTTAGTTTAAGAGAAAAGATAAATAGAGTCTACTTCATAGGTAATTTCTATCATAGTTATACAAAATTCTATGAGAAAATACTTATGCCATTATCTTTGGAAGTAAAATAACAGCCACAGTTAAGGCTACAGCATACTCCAAACCCTCTTAATGAAGTCCTTGTCCCGATCAATCATAACGTCTCCAAAAATTACTTCTGAATCTTGCCAAGAGATGCATTCTGTTCTGACGGCTGTAATGTCACAAAGCTTACCTCTCTTCAAATTTCCACAACTCCTAACCAATAGCAGTGAGAGCATTCCTTTTGCAGAACATGAGATATTTCTTTATTTACTAATTCTTTAGACTGCATCCAAAATCTAACCAAATGTCTTAACACAGCATACATAGAAAAAGAGACTCCCTCTAATACTTGACATCAATAAAGCCATCTATAGAGATTGTCCACAGGTCATAAAAATGAAAAACAAAATTAAATAGACTGGATTAGATTACTCATTAGAAATGGGTAGTGATGAGAGACATACCTGCCTCAAACATTTCATGACAAATGGGACCTACTTCTGAGCACAAATATATTGTAGACAGAAAGTCCGTGTGGAAATGCCCAAGGGCCAGAACTCTAACAGGTACCCCTCTCTCCATGCTGATAAATGAATATCTGCTCTAAAACCAAAGCCTCTAAATGAATGTTCACAATGACTGTAACAAAATCCCATTTCATGAATGTTTGCATTTTCTCCTGACAAGTGTTAGTAAAAGATCAATGTGATGTACAAAGTCATTTAAGACAAAGCAACCATCTGTCTGTGTGCAGTGAAGCACAGAAAACAGATCAAATAATACTCTTGTCCAACTCAATCTGTGCCTGGTGCATTAGATATTTACTTGAATGATTTGAAACTATAAGTCTATTCTTCAGCCTTGACCAGAGGTAAACCTAATGAAATTACTCTTCCATTGATGACACATAGAGAATGATTTCCATGTACCCAACCCGTCTGAATTCAATTATACAAGAAATGAACAGTCAATGATGCAGTCAATGAATCTGGATCTCAAAGCCCCTATAGACAAGCTTTATTACACACACATTAGACACCAAGTAACTATTTCTCTAACTTTATCATAGAAATAGAAAATGTTCTGTCTAGGCAGACACAAGACTTTAGTATACTAAGAACATGTAAAGGCACAGAGCTAATATCTTTAGAAGAAAGAAAAACACTGATTTGCATTCTTTGAACCAATTATCAGTGATCTGAGAAAGCAAGAAACTAGGTTTGCTATTTTGCTTTTACTTGACAATAATACTGATATATTCCTATGCGTGTTTGAAAATTCCTTTCCTCTATATTCTTCTATTACTTTTTACTCTGCATCTCCCTTACACCTTTAGACATACCTACCATCCCAGGCACATGACTAAGAGCGTTCCTTCATTTCTTCCACCAGGAAAAAGGGCACAAAAAAGAGTGAAAGGAAAAGATCTTAAGTGACAGGAAAGTCAAAAGGGGAATTCTACGCTGGGAGTACAAAAGCAGGAAGGTTGAGAGAAAGGGAAGAGAACAGGGAAGTGAGAGAAGAGTTGATCAAAACTAAGTATGGGGGCTGGAGAGACGGCTCAGCCATTAAGGCACTTGCCTCCAGTGCCTAAGGCCCCTGGTTCAATTCCCCAGTACCCACATAAGCAAGACCCACAAGGTGGTGGCCCTGGTCTCTCTCTCTCTCTCTCTCTCTCTCTCTCTCTCTCTCTCTCTCTCTCTCTCTCTCTCTCTCTCTCCTCCTCTTCCTCCTCCTCTCACACTCTCTATCTCTCTGCTTGAAAATGAATAAATAAAATATTTTAAAAACTAAGTATGGGTACCTATAAAGAAAACGAGACCTTTTCAGAGTCAACTTAAATAAAAAAATATGTATGCTCCATGGACATGCATCTTCAGTAGCTATGAGAAAATATAAACAGGCACCAAATGGAATGTTATTAACATTCTATTTTTAATATTTTGTCCTCCTTTTCACAAAACAAGCACTACTATTTTGATATCCACCACTATACATTAATTTTGCCTGTTTTAAAACTTTATAAAATTGTAACCCACAGTATGAACTCTTTAGTATTGTTTTTCATTTTATTCATTTTCATGAGGTCAAATCATATTTGTAAGGTTCATTCTTCTTGTGGGCCCTTCTAGATCACTTTGGTTGTCTTCTGATATCTCTTTCACCCCTGCCCATTAGGATAGATTAAAATTTTGGGTTCCTATGAATAGTGATGCTCTCTACATTCTTGTGTGTCAGTAGCACTTCTAGGATGGATTTGTGTGGCCAAAATATATTAAACTATCTAGCTATAGTAAATATCAAAAGTTTTCCAAGATGATTAAAGACATTTACACTCACGGAGGTAATATAAAAGTACTCTAGGTATTTAATATCTATACAAACATTTGAAGTGGCTTATGTTCTGATTTGGCCTTTCCGGGGATATAGCTCAGGGGTAGAGAACATGCCAGCATATACAAAGCCCACATGATCCAATATTAAATAAATTAAACAAACAAGTAAGTAAAGAGCTTTCATCTGTAAGAAAGAAGAGGGAAGTCCACACTTTTTGAACTGAATGGAGACATCTTTAAAGCCACATACTACACATGGAAAGTGGGACAGGTGCTGAAAACATAAGGCTTTTGGCTTGGTTAGTTGGTTGGTTTGGGATGGGGATCTGGGGATTGAATCTATGGTCTTACCCATGTTATGCATGCATTCTAACCAATAAGATACCAAGTACCTTTTCCCATCCATATAATGCCAACAGAGTGACTCCATTAGAGTGCAAATTATTATATGTGCATAATATATACGAGAGAATATACACATTCACACTTCCCCTTAGTTGGGATAAGAGGAAGTAGAAGAAAGTTTGCATAAAACGAAGACAGAAATAGGACAGATAATTTCTACTAAACTGCATCGCAGGCTAGCATCATGGAAAGACAGTTTTCAGGTGCAGAGGATACCGAGTTTGTTTTCTCGGTTCCCTTTCCTCGGTGGCTATTCATTCCTATGCCTGGGGACTCAGTGAAGTCATAGTAATACTTTTAGGACAATTGCCTAGGGAAAGTGTGCTGGGAGGATGTTTCCTGGCACTATGGAAACACTGCCTGATAACTGAATAAACTCCTCAGCAGCCTACATTGAGGGAGGGCTTCTCTTCCCCTTCCTCCAACCTGCAAAATTTTAAATGTGTGTAAGCAGAGTGGGCTAGTTTGTCAAAAAAAGGCTTAATCCAAGAGCCAAGAATGATCCTGTTATCAACCAGAGGGAGTGGCTCTATACCCAGAGATTTTTTTTTTTGACAAAAGGCCTTATCATGTGGCACTGGGTTCCCTATGCAGCAGAAGAAGCCCTTGAACTCCTGCTAAATGTAATGAAATTAGTAAAACTCACTGTTCCTAATTTCTGTGTTCTCCTGATAATCAGATCTGGTTCCACTAGCCAACTTCATGAGAGCAGCACCGAAAATGAGCTGAGCGCTGGTTGCCCCCTTCACTGAGGATGTCAGTTCCCTAGTTTGCTTCAGTCGTCAATGTTCCTTCCACTCTGACACCCACCCACTCCACTCCACAAACACTGCATTCGGGATTTTTTATGTTCTGATAATCAGGAACCTATTGGGAAGAGGGAAACAGAAGCTCAGCAGAGGTTGTCCCTCCTTGAGCAGAGAGATCCATAAAGGATAGACAACATTAAAGAAATGATTGCAAGTCTGTAGGAAGAGATGAGGTAGAAAATAAACCTGATTAAAACAAACATACTATTCTTCAAACTTCATCTTTTCATCCAATATTATATAATTCTTTATTTTTGTTGGTGTGTATGTGTATGATTTGGGGTTTGTGTGGAGGCTGTGGTATGTATGTCTGTATAATTTGGTGTATGTGTGGAAGTGGGGTGTGCATGTGTATACTTTGGTGTATGTTTGTGTGGAGACTGGGGTGTGTACGTCTGTATGATTTGGTGTATGTGTGGAGGTGGGGTGTATAGGTATGATTTGGCTTATGTGTGGGGCTGTTGTGTGGTGTGTATGGTGTTTGCTTGTGTTTATTCCTTTTCCAACACCTCATGCACTCACTTGTCAGGTGTCCTTCTCCATTGCTCTTCCCCCCATTCTCATTTTGAGCTGGCCACCAGAACTGATACCAGAACATTCTGTTTCTCATGAGCCTGGGAGGTTCCCTGGTCTCTGCTCCGCTTTGTGAGAATGGGGATACAGGTATGTGTGGCCATGCCCAGTGGTTTCCATGGAATCTGCAGATTCCAGCTCAGGAATTTTCAATCCTTCCCCACCTCTGGGACCCCATGCTTGTACAGGAAGCATAACTAACCGTTGAACCCTCTCTGGAACCCCAGTGTTAGATAGATCTCAATGAGTAAGTCCAAAAAACTCTGCCTTCATTAAGGAGTATCTGCTGGATTTATGTTTTGAGATTCAGTGGTTGATAGAAAGACTGCTCAGCTGTGGATGCCACATGGAACACGGTCTGTGTTCACTGCAGGGCTCTAATCACTTCTCGGCTTTGCCTTGCCAACCACAGCCAAGAAGGAGATGGTGTTGCCTAGATTATAACCTTTAGCATCTCACTCGCCCATCCTCAGTTTCTATTCTATCATCAGTTTCTATTGGGAGCCAAGCACACTGAGAATATTGCAGGGTTTTCTGCATAGGAGATGCAGGGCTCACAGGAAGTATTTAGAAAGTTCTAGATGTTGCATTTCTCTTGGAAAAATATCTGTGGTATTTGATGCTTCTCGTGAGTGTTTCTGGCTACTCAATGAAGTAGTCTTTACCTCTTCTCAGCCCACGTGTACCAGGCTCTTGTCTTCTTCCTGAAACTTTCAGTACACAGACCAGATTCCCTCCTCTGCATTCAACTCAGGTGCTGTGGTCTAGTCTGGAATCCAAAACCTCACATTCCTGCGGATGTTTTCTTCAAAGTGCCTGAGTATAACAGTAAGGATAGGCACTTCCATTAAGAGGGCACTGTCTCCAGAAAGGGGGTTATGCTGTAAGGTAAATCCCCATGCCTTTCCTCTCCCACTGTCTCTTGCCGGTCTCCCTTCTGCCATGGAATGATGATGAAAGAGAGGCCATAGCCACACACTTTCCCCTTGAAACTGAACCTCCTAATCTCCAGAACTGTGGAAAATCTATTTTTTATAAATTACCCATTTTTGACAATGTGTTTTGCAGCACTAAATAGAAAAACACAGGAGGTGCCATTGAATCGTTTTCTCTGCTAAGCTCATTACTCACTGCAAAAATATTACTAGACCAACTACCAAGATTACTTTATCCATACCATTACACATGTATTGAGTCTATTTCTTTTTGATGAAGATTGTACCTTCTATGCTTACAACACGAAATGAATGCTCCTGGAAAAATGTATCTGCAATGAGTTAGCTATCAACCAGCCAAAAGCTAAGTCCCCAGAGAAGGCAAAAGACTGTTTCATAAAAGAATAAAGCAGTAGAAATGAATCAGAACCAAGAAGGTTTAATTAAGAGAACAGGTTTAATGTGGCAGCCTTAGGAAATTCCTCCTAGAGTTTTACCGCTCCATTCTCAGAAAGGAACACAGAGGTCCGTGTTATGAAAGGGCATATAAATATAATTACTGAAATAATCAGGACTTTTCTTTCTCTTTCATAACAGTAAGATGGAGAACATAATTGCAGAGCAGCCAGTTGGGGCATCACCTCGCCATTCGTTAGCAGGAAGGAAGTCATCTGAGTGAGCCACTCTCAACACCCAATGGAAATGGATTCATCAGTCCCCAGCATCACACCTCTGCCAGCAGGCATCCACTTTCCAAAGTTTCCACCAGTGGTGGACAAAGTAGGAAGCTGAATCACATGCACTGGAGGCTATGGAGCTATTCTACATGCAAACCACAAAATGCTACATCATCTTAAAATCTTCCTACCATTTCAAATATTAACCTAGTTAAAAGACACTCTACATACACTTTGTCCTAAAAATGTTATGTTTTAATGTCCTCTGAAATGGAGATAATCTCATCATGCCTGCAGTGTCCCGTGGTGTGTACGCAGAATACATCAGGTACAACTCACTGCCATCTCTTTCAATCAATAGGGTGGTACAGATCAAATCGATATCCAACTTTGACTATTTCTTTCTAGAGATTTTGTATTTCATTTTGAAACTATTTATTACAAGATGGGATCAATGATCTCTTTGTGTGCTCCTATTCTAATACATGAAACCTGTGAATATGTTGCTTGGTTTTGGAGGTGCTGTGGTGGTTTTTCTCTCTCTTTCTCTGTGAATCTGTAAGCTTCAAATAAATCCCTTCTTCCTCCCATAAACTGTGACTGGTTTGGAGGTTCATCCCAGCAGTGTGAGCTGACTAACAACATGATTTTGCAGACGGGGACAAGTGATGACCTGGAGACGGGAGATGCGCCTACATAAGCATGTGAGCCACACTTGTGATCATAAAGGTTTGTACAGAGAGGCAAGAAGACCAAGAAGGGAGATTATGAAATGCTGGCAAAGCAAAACTGAATGATGCAGCTTGGAGCCACAGACCTCCAGAAGCCCTTAGAAACTGGAACACCAATAAATAGGTGCTGCAGCTGAGCAAGAAGTATATACTTGTGCAAAGGAGACAAACTATCCGTGGCCTTCACACAGGGCCCAAGTGAAACCTATGAGAAAGTGACCAGACAAACAGGAGACCAATCACCACAGCAAGTCTGATAACCCCTGAAAGGTCAATGGAGACAGACACCAATGATCCCCAACACAACCCAGGGCAAAGATCCAGAGATACTTAAGATCTCAACAAAAAAGCAGACTCAAAACTCACCCACTGTGACTCAGGGAACTGAGTGGAAGAGGGGGTAGAAAGAATGTCAGCCCCACGGTGGGAGAGAATATTCAGAGACATCGCCCCTCTCAGCAACAATGCTCAAAGAGGGAAGAAAAAAGGAAAAACTGGCTCCTCTGGTGCAGTTCATACCCCTAACCTATGGACAGATCCAGTATGTGCACTGAGGAAGGACTCCAGTTGGTAGGGGATAGAGAGGAGGGAAACAGGGGCACCTTCATAAGTTTGCTTATACAATGTATATTCATAATATGGATATTAATTATAAAAATGAAACTGGTAATAGATAATGATTATTTAATAGGGTGGCTGTGAAAACTAAATGAAGCTGCATAAATAAGTGATATGTAATAACATTAAAAAACAGTGGCACACAGCTGATGTAGGTAACCAACTGCTCACAGATTGGACATGAGATCCGCTCAATGGGGAGAACACATATCTGGCTCTGGAAACAAAGCCAGATTCCCTAGAAAAGGAAACCAATAGGCTCCAGAGAGAACCTCCACTGCTCTTTAACTAAGAAGAATGGATATAAGCATCAATATATCTACCTAATGACTAGGCTTATCCCCTGTTATTCAAACTGTTCTAACATTTGTTTGGAAAACCTATTCTATCTTGCAGGTGGAGGAGAATATGGGGGAGAACCAGGATATATCAATACATCAAGAGGAGAGAGCTTGCTGTCGACCAGGAGATGGGTCGCCTCACCTCATCTGCCCAGGCCCAGAAGTCATTACAGGGGATGGAGTGACATGGATACTGCTCTCATGGCTTGCCTTGGAACCAGTTCCAGGGAAATGGCTAGAAACTGTGGTCACTCAAACCTCATAAAAAAGAGAGCCAGAGCCTACAAAGAAAGCAACACTAAATCATATCTCTATCTTGCCCACCAAGGCTCAGGGAACATCATGAAAGAGGGCACAGAAAGATTGCAAGAGCCTCAGGCTAGGTGGGAATAGCCAGAGACACCATGTCCCCCATCCTTGCAGAGACTGACTGAGGCTTCCTGGTCCCCACAATGAATATCCATAACCTCACCAAAGACCCTCAGCAGAACTGGGGTAGAGAGAGGGGGTCTATGTGTGCAACCTTTTACTAAAAAAAAAAATCAATTTGTTACAAAAAAAAAAAAAGAAAAGAAAAAGAAATGGGTTCTCTCCTAGTATGGCCTGAAGAAACCTGCTTTGATTTCAGCTCCTTAAGAATCACTTTAGACACGTGTCCCTTAGACCCAGATGAGAATAAGCATGTGCTTCCTTAAACCATTGAGGATGGAGGATGCTTCACACAGTTACAGCTGAAGGCAAATGCTCTACTTGTAGATCTACACCTTTAATATAGCCTACATATTAGTAATTTAGATAAGAATCCTCCGAGTGGACCAGGTAAGCACATGGTGGACTAACCTATCTTACCAACTATCAACTGGAAACCAAAGAGCAAGGTTTGATTTGTCATTTGTACATATCTGAGCCATATCTAGAAATTTTTTTCTACGGATAGTTGAACACTGTGTTTTAGTTATCCATTCTAAAGAATGAGAAGCTACCAACAACGAGCTGTATACTGGGTGTGGATTATGTATGTATCGCGTCGTAAGTAGCAGAAGACATGCAGGAACTGAGTGTACGCATCTCAAGTGTACCAAACAGATGCTTTTGAGATAAATTGTATTTTCTGCAATTCTGGATCATCATCTTCTCTTGTTACAATGAGCATTTTGTATTTTCCCCACCTGAAAATTGATGGTTATTTTTATATTTTGGGTAAAGGAAAGGTTTTATTTGCCCACAGTAAGTGTGACAACTAAATTAACAAAAAGTTAACACAGCCTGTGACTTTGCACAACTGCTCTACTTGCTCCCCATGTCTTCAATGTTCACCCACATATCATGTCACCGCCAAACACAGCACCAGTGTATTTTAGGGGAAACATGAGGGAAAACCATAGAATTTAGTATATGAACCTCTATTTTCTCCTCAACCCAGTTCTGCCTCCTGTTTTTCCTATTTTGGTTAATGACACTACCACCTACCAAGCTCCCTAAGCCAGAGGATTGGGGCTGTTTTTAACTTTTTTCCACCCTATATTGCATTATTCACCCAAGCCTCCTATTCTATGCCCTCAATTTTTCTTAAATCTACTCCTTGTCCTCAGTTGAACGTACAATAAATTTAGATTGCATTGTCTGATTATGTTCTTCCATTCTATTATAATACTCTTCTAAATGGATTCATTGACTATGTACTCAGAGGAAAAAATAAAATAAACTGTCAGCCATCTTCTTACAGCTTTTTATATGCTCCTCTTTCTGGGCCAAGAGCCCTGCAAACTGGCTCAATGCTTCCAATTCTTCTACCTTCTTTTTCACACTATCCATTGGCCACACCCCTTAGATTCAGTTGTTATAATAACAAAGCTCCAAGCTTTTATCCATGAAGACTTTCTGCCCCACTTGCCCACTGATCCATTCAGTTCCTCTTCACCTTCAAGGTATGACCAAGGCCCTGCCTCCTCTCTAAAGATTCTACTGCGGTTAAGTTTCTTGTTACCAAAACTCCCATAGTAACTTGTCACATAGTACAGGGATAATTCTAAAATGGAACATTTGCCATCAGACTATAACTATTTTTTATGGAATTCAGACTCCTATCCCATCCAAGCAAAGAACTCCTCAAGAACACTCAGTTGTGATGGTTAGTCAGATTGTTGACTTGATGAGATTTAGAACGACCTAGAGTTACACTGCTGGGCATGTGTGAGGAAGTTTCCAGAGAGGTTCAATCTCTGGAATAAGGAGGAGAAAGTGAGTGGAACAGCAGTCTTCCTATCTCTCTGCTTTCTGACTGTATGCAATATGAGCAGCTGACTTACCCTCTTGTTACCATGAAGTCCTCTCCATGCTGTAGACTGTACTCTTAGATTGTAAACCAAAATAAGCCCTTCCTTCCTCAAGTTGCTTTTGTCAAATATTTTATCACAGCAACAAGAAAGGTAACTAATATACCTGAGTTCAATTTTTTGTGACTCTAGAATAAGTGACTAGAATAAACAAACATGACATAAACTGCTACTAAATAATTACCAATTAAATCAACAAATAGTTAACTTTTCCTGGAGGCTTACTCTGTAGAATATATAACATGGATTCTGCAATTGAATCTTTATTTTAAAAATCCAATGAAGTATACTATTCATATTTCATAGATAAGAAAATAAAAGAAGAGAGATGTCAGATACATTTCCCAATTTCACCCATGTAGTACTCTGCTAATGAGGCATGGAGGAAGTAAGGTTTTGCTGAGTCTGGCAGGCTTCTAGGACAGTCTCCTTCTGAAGGAAGTTGAGGCAAATTCCGGGGGCCCCTGTAAATCTTAGCAATCCTGAAAACTCCAAAGCCCCTAGGCAGGCCACAAGATAAGAAGCAGATCAAAGCCTAACTTATTCTAACTGCAAATAACAAGGTTTTATTTCCTCTGCTAACCATTCTCTCACAGACCCAGCCTGGCTGCATATCCGAGAGCTAAGCTTTAATATGCATCTGGATAAGAGCATGCTCATGCCTTTGTTCCTAACACACCTGCGCCCCCAGGAGGCAGGGGGGATGGCTGAAGACCCTAAATTCTGTTTACAAGTGCTAATGGGTTTCGCTCCTGCTGCCTGAGTTTTCGTGGCTGTGTTCCTGTTTGCTGAGCCCCCTTTGTGTAGGAGATAGGGCGGTGCAGCGCATCCCTAGATTGGATATAAGGTTGGATGTGAAAGTAAAGTTTTGAGATCTGCCCACTGCCGCTTTCTCCCGAGGGTCTCATCTCTCGTTCAGCTCACGGCTATTCCAAGCCGCTGCTCACCCTGCTCCCGTGGGTGAACGGGGAGTTGATGCGCGCTGCAACCCCCTAAGTAACCCACGGACCCAGAACTGGCGCCCAACGTGGGGCTCGAACCCACGACCCTGAGATTAAGAGTCTCATGCTCTACCGACTGAGCTAGCCGGGCTACTGGGCTGCCACCTTGGCACGCATTGGCCACTTAAATCCCATTAGGGGGGGCCACCAGTATTCTGAAGTTTGCGGACAGGCTTGTGTCTGAGCTTTTGGGGAATCCCCCTTATTGCTGGTCGATAAGGGAACGTTGCCCACTGGCTTTGGCGTTTCATATCTTTTCTATCATGGGAAACTCACCCATTAATAATTGTATATAAATGCAAGCTCTGCACTACAGTAAATAATGAGTGATGAAATGAGAACTTCCTGACTTTTCCTCTTAGTATTCAATATGTAAGACTATAAAGGTTCCTAATGGCAGGTTTAAGAAGGAGCAGGAGGTGCAGTTCATTACTCCAGCACATAGTCAGCACTGATCAAACTTCAATAATAAATAATAATAAAAGACTCAGGTGAGAAAGTTAAAAGAAAGGAAAGCAGTATAAAAGCAAAACACGAGACTGGCAGAAAGAGTGGGATTCCTACCTTT
>PVHP010047472.1:0-12884 GCA_004024765.1 Zapus hudsonius
AAAGAAAGAAAGAAAGAAAGAAAGAAAGAAAGAAAGAAAGAAAGAAAGAAAGAAAGAAAGAAAGAAAGAAAGAAAGAAAGAAAGAAAACTGGCTACCGCTTGCCAAATTCATAGCCCTCCATCCCATGTAGCATTCCAGCAATACCACTGAGGAGGGCCCTCAGTGGATTGGGAACAGGTAGGAGGAAAATGGTGATACCAGCACAAGACTTGTTTATACAAAGTTTCAATTTAACAACAATGAATAAATACATAATTCAAAAATTTAAAAAGACATGAATAAAAAAGAGCAATTATAGACAAAGAAAGCACAAGGGAGATAACTGTCTTTTCCTGCTCTTAATCAAAGCCTCATAGCCATAAGCCCAGTTAAGGGAAGCCGCTAGGAGTTTATCTCACTGCCCCTAGTGAGTTAAGTACCAAGCTTAAATAACATCAGGGAAAAGAGAGAGGAATTCAAGCCTTGAAATGGACATAGTCAGTGGACTATTTCTAGAACAGTGATTGAAAACATTTATAGAACTACAAATAACTAATTTGTGGGATCAGAAAGAACTATCATTAAGTGTGTAGCCATTCTTCAAGATACTCAACTATTATAGTAAACAGCAAGGTTCAAAGAAGAAATTGTATGCATCTTACTTTTATCTCATTATTCCATAATGATTTCTCTTGCTTCTTTTCACTTATGTACATACAGTGAACAGTATAATAACCTAACATGTTTTTAGGCCAAATAAAAGAGTTGTATGCCAAAGCAAGATTATTTGTCAGTTATTATACATAAGCTCTGTTGATATTCTGAAACAACTGGGTGGATGCCTTCACATCCAAAGCAAATAAATCTTCTATTCAAGTATTCAGCCTTTCTATATCTGTAAATTGTTTTGGTTCTGCTTGATTTCAAGTGAACTTTAAAATGTGAAATCAATTCTAGAATTAGAAATCTTCAATGAAGTGCAAACGATATATTATTTCTTTCTCCCTGCTGACTCTCATTCACTACGTTCTGTCTTCACTCTCTTCATTACATGATGTACTTATGAGAGGGAAGTTAATGAGTTTCTGCTGGGAGGAAGCTGGGAAGTTTTTCTGTAATAAAAAGATGTGGCAAGTACCGTGGAAAATATCAGAATCTTGTCATTAGTTGTCAGAGGTGTCTTTTCACTACTTGTAAGAGGACATGTTGAATTGTTCTTTAACTCTTTCCGTGCATTAGATACTTTATGAATTATTTTATGAATTAAGTTGCATTATAGTGGATATGCTTTGCTTGTCCTTTTTCCTTAAAACAAATAGATAAATACATTTTTATTAATATATTTTAGTCAGGACAGTGACCTAGGATATTGTCTTTTTTTAAATATAAAAATAAATGAATTAAATGGCTTTATTCTTGGTTAAATAAATCAAAATGCAACATATAATGTCATGTTAAACATCACAATTTTGGAGTATAATGCATTTACAAATGTCTATAATTTAAGGTAAGCTTCATAATTATTAATTGTAATCTACTTACAGTTTCCTATAATTTAATGACCCTATATGTTCAAATTTTAGCTTTATTAAGAATCTTTCTGTGATGTTCCTGAAAAGTTTACGAGTATATTGTTTGCTTTTTACGTAGTTTTTATATTCTTAGAATGGATAATTTGAACTGGGGTTGGGGGGGAGATGGTATTAGGAAGAGAAGTGCAGACCATATGTAAAATACTGATCTATTGAACTTTCAGCATCCTTACTTAACTAAGCATTAATAAATGATTAAAGATGTCATCTGTTCAGGGCTTTCTTTTCCACTGTGTAAATACCTAGATTGCATTTACTCAGAGTCACATGATTTATGAAAGCAAGAAGATTGAAAGCCCAATGATTTTTAAATTTCAATATCTATCTAAAGAGTCCAATGTGGTATATCAGAAAAGTACCAGCTGAAATGTTTAAATCATGTATAGGTGATGAAGAGAAGATATTTCCATGTGATCAGAGTGGTTCTCTAAGGTAATTGAAGCTGTTGTGTTCAGAGAAGCAGGTGAATCTAATATATATATATATATATATATATATATATATATATATATATATATATATATATATATATATATATATATATATACAAAATAAGTCTCAAGTCCTCTCGAGTAGTGAAGAGATAGAAAGAATTCACTTGTTGACAGAAAAAAATGGCTATGCTGTGGACTCAGAGGCAATATAAAGAGAAAATAGATCAAAGTTTATTGGACAAAGGTCAATTTTGAAATTTGAAATACTGAGCAAAATCTATGCAAATATTGACATTTCAGACATTGTTTTATGTACTGAGAATGGACTGTTTCATTGAATTACAATGACATAATGTTATAGAAATTATTCAGGCTAGCAAATATGCACAAAGTAATTCAAAATTCCAAAACAATATCAGTATTTCTGTTTGTAGATATATTAGCTTATCATTTCAACTCTCTATATATTTATAAACTTTATTTGGTAGCCAAAAATATACTAAAAATGATCTCTTAGAGTCATACTTTATCCCAATATTTGTTTAGATAATTTAAGGGTAATAAAATAGTAAACTGGAGTCATTATATAAGTGCCTCACAAAAGTAGAAGATATTGATTGGAAGACTTATCCATTTTTCAATCCCATTGTATAGAAAAAAAATCTTTTGTGTTTTTTGTCTTTTTGATAGTATTTTTATTTAATTTAAAGAGAGAGAGATTTGAGAGAGAGACAAAGAGAGGAGAGAAAGGGAGAGAGAAAGAGAGAGAGAAAGAGAGAGAGAGAATATGGATGCACCAGGGCCTCCTGCTACTTCATTCAAACTCCAGACTCATGCACACTTTGTGTACCTGGCTTTATGTGTGTACCATGGAATCAAACACATGCCACCAGGGTTTGAAAACAAATACCTTTAACTGCTGAGACATCATCTCAGCCCATTTTCTTTTTTTAATTATCACAATATACTTTTCTGATGTGACCCATGCCACCCATAGATATAGGGTATATGCTCAGAAACACCTTTTCAATGATTTCAACTCAATAGGACATTGTATTCTTATTCATTTTCAGCCACTCACTCATCCCCAGGTACATAGTTGATGGGAAAAGTTGGGATCACAGTAATCATGAAAAAGATGGTGTGTGTAGGATGCCCAGTTTTCAGGTACAACAAGGAAAAAACAAATTGTGTCCACTCTGGTTATATGACTTAACTATCCTGTTCTGACTGGATAACTAGACTTCTAACACAGGCACAAAGCTAGAGCCAAAAAACAAAAACAAAACAAAACAAAACCTCTGTTTTTTAACAGTCTGGGGTGGGGGTGGCTCATAATTTTAATCCCAGCACTCAGGAGGCAGACATGATGAGGATTGACATGAGTTAAGGCCACCCTGAGACTACATAGTGAATTCCGGAACAGCCTGGGCTAGAGTGAGACCCTACCTTGTAAAACAAAAATTAAAACAAACCAACCAAAAGAAGGCCCTGCTTCTTATCTTATTGTTATTTTATTACCTAAAACAATCCTAAAATTATCATTATTATCATTTTTGTATATATGATGTATTTGTATGTGGGATCTTGTGCATGAGTGGGGGTATACATAGGACATGGTATGCAAGCTTCTGTCAGAGGACATCATTTGGCGTCAGTCCCTACTTACCACTTCTTCTTGAGGCAGGAGCTCTCTCATTATGGATGTTGTCATTTACTGATGCATTAGCCAGGCTACTTGTTTCACAAGCTTCCACAAATCATCCCGTCTCTGCCCCCTATTTCACCATTCGCCTTCTGGGATGACAGAAGGTCAACCATAGTTTCTGGCTTTTATATGAGGACTGAGCATTTGAACTCTATTCCTCAAGTTTGACTATCACTTCACCCATTAAGCCATATTCCATGGTCCACCCCTCCAAAAACATATATTATTTTCTAAAATTGAAAATCTTCAGGGTTCAGTTTGCAGATTCATCACAACTGAGATATTTATTTATTTATTTATTTATTTATTTTTATAAATAAATATTCTTATTTATACCCTTATTTAACTGGATGAGTTTGTGGGAATTCACAATATAACAGAAATATAAGAAAACTGAACACCCAGTTGGAGATAGGGAGGAGGGTACCATCGTAAGACTTGATCATGCAATGTATTTAATTATTGACAATAAATATGAACAAAAGAAGTAATAGAGACCTGATACAACTGATATTTTTTTCAATATGACAGGAAATATTTAGAATATTTTAGAGAGGAATGGACAATGATTTGTTTTTAACTAAAGAGTAATGTCATCATCATCATAAATTATTCTTTTACAACTATTCTGGACAAGCAGTGGGTGTGTTATTACAAGAGTCTCAATGCCCACAGAATTCAAATCACAAGCTTGTCAGGATCATTCAACTCATTTCATATGTGTTTTCTCTCTCAAATTGAAGAACACATGTCTAATTTTGGAAACTTCCTTGATGAATTCATTGTTTGAAAATCGTTTGTCTTTGTCCAAAATTCAATCCCACAATTCCACCAATTTCATTGTCTGGGTTTCCCATCTGTTGCCTAAATGCTGGCAGAGTTAGTCCATTGCCTAAGGCAATACTGACATATGTAATTTTCTCTTCAAGTTTTATACTGTTCCTTATGAATTCCAGGCTTATATCATAGGGTGCTTATCTTTCAACTTGTATCAAACACTTCTTTTAATGCCTGGTACAGAATAAAACACAAATAGCATGGTTCATTCATCAATTTATTATAAACTTGCCATATGTTAAATATTTTGAGTATTCTAGTTACAAAAGTTAGAAACATTTAAGAACAGCTTATATAATTAACTTATGTTCATAATGAAGTAGCTCAGTAATATTTTCAGTGTGTCATAATTTATTAGCTCCACCAAAGATAAACTAGGCACTTGATTCTATGAATCGTGACAGAGAGAGAGAGAGAGAGAGAGAGAGAGAGAGAGAGAGAGATTCAAAACTTCTTTTCACTCTAAACCCAAGATCATAATAAAATTGCCTTGAAAAGACCTGTTCATGAGATCCCTTGTGTGTTGTCATGGGCTAGAGTTAAAATAAGATTGCTAACCTAATGATCAGAGGATGAAACAGGGAGATTTCATTACATTGCCTATAGGAATTTTATACCTTGCATAAACTTTCCTGTAATCAGGACTAGAATAATGGAAACCACAATCTGAGTTGTTGAACATGCCAGCTCATTAGTATTTATGTGATTAAACAGCAGAACCAATTTGTAAGACAAAATTTGCAAAGTTTTCCAATTCACTTAACCAATAATGGAGAGACAAGCCAATGGCGGAAATACATCCAGAACTCTCATAGATTTTGGGATTAGTGGCAGTAAACCAGAGATTACACTTCTCTTCTATAGATTCACAAGTGAAAACCTGGAATAATAGCAAATCCAATTTACTTTCACAGAAGAACTTGGCAAGGTCTGAAATAAAAATATGCTGAATGGAATTAATGGAAGATTAAATTTTCAGAGACCAGATGGGGGATATGAAGACAGAGCAATAGTAATGAACTATCTGAATGAAACATAGAACAAAGGCACCGAATAAACCAACACAGCACCAGTGAGGTGGAGAACAATTCAAGTATCCTAATGGTGCATGTGAACACTGTCCCTGGGAGTTGGCCAACATGACTTAAAAGTATCTATTTAAATCTCTCCAATTTAAAAAATCACATTCACCCTTGGGAAGACATTGCCTGAAGAATTAAAACACAATTTTCATCCTTAGAGAGACTATTTACCACCATTCAAGAACCAGCTCTAGATATCAACAACAAATAAATACCACTTGCCATCTAGGAAAAAAAAAGAAATTAAAATTGAAAATATTCTTAGTGATCTGGTAAGTGTGTTAAAATCTTACAGGTCAGATTGAAGTAGAAAATTCTCTAAGCACTTAGGAAGTCTGTGGGTCAGTCTGTAACCAGTTACATGCAGACCACCATGACTGTGCACTCCCCTCACCCTGCAGAGACACAGATACAAATGAACCAATGAATGCTTGATAACACCATGGGCAAGAATTTTGATGAAGAGTACTCAGGAATGAAAATCAATTAAATTTCAATACACTATCCATTTGGAAAATAGTGTTTGTAAACAAGTCCCCAATGAAGACCTAATGTGTAATCCTTGTATATAACATTTTAGAAAATTACTGATTGTGATTAAAGGAATCCAATTTCTTGTGAGACAATGTAGGAGGTAGGAATTGGGAAAGAGCACTAGGAAACCTTAGATGAGAGCCACATTATTTCAGTGGTCTTCTACACAAATTTAACCAATGCAATTTATTCCATGACAGTCATTTTCAGTAAAGCTGTTTTAAATGACGTGAAGTTCAAATTTATGATTAATATCCTAAATAAAAACTAAAACTTTCACATAGGCTTACCAAAAAAAAATTCCTGAAGCTAAATATCTTTAATGCAGTTATGATTCTTTGTAAGACACTTGGAAACAAATTACAGGGAAAACATACAGATTGTGAAGACAAAGGCTAAATTAAAATCTAAAATCTATGGATCTCATACAGGGCCTCTGAGACCTGCAGAGCCATGAGATCATACATTCCAGTTCTTCATACCAAAAAGCCATTCTACCTTTCTCTTCTCCCAAAAATGTGAGTTTCACATTTTTGCCACTTTAGAACCTTTACCAGGAATGTCTTCCCTTCTCTCTTAGCATTTCTTAATGTTTCATACCTGGTCTCATATAAAGGTGGGTGGCCTCAAACTTACTATGTTGCCAGAGATGTCCTCATACATTTGATCTTGCCTCCACTGGAATTATAGTTCTGACAGGTCTTCCCATGCCTTCCTTCCTTCCTTCCTTCCTGTCTGTCTGTCTGTCTGTCTGTCTTTCTTCCTTCCTTCCTTCATTCCTTCATATCAGAAACAGAGAGAGAGAGAGGAAGAGAGAGAGCAGAGAGAGAGAGAGGAAGAGAGAGAGAGAGAGAGAGAGAGAGAGAGAGAGAGAGAGAAACACACCAGGATCTCTTGCTATGAAAAAACACCAGGCCCCTTTGTATATCTGGCTTTTTGTGGGTACTGGGAAATCAAATTCAGGTCCTTCAGTTTTGCAGGCAGGAACTTAAACCACTGAGCCATCTCTCCAGCCCTCTTTATCTAGCTTTAAGTGGTTGTGGGGAATTGAAAGATGGCAGACAGGCTTTGCAAGCATGCAACTTGAACCACTGAGCCATTTCCTCAGCCTCTTTCTCCTATTGGTAAATATCAGAGTTCATAAGAATGTGAAATTTTGAAGTTGGAATTTTTGCAAAAGGCTATTTATACCTCAAAGTAGACAGAAAGAGCATTTACAATAGTGAGTTTTCTAAATTAAAATCGCCAAAGTAAAGGAGAACAGAAGAAGAAACAAACAAAAAATGCTTCTCAAAAGTTTATCCAGACGATGCCCATATCTTGTAAGAGGGGCCATGAATAGAAGGGGTGGAAGCCTAATCCCATGAAAAATTGATCAGACCTGCAACTCTCTGTCCTAGTCATTGGTTCCTTTCTACACTGAGTTGTTGATCAAAGAGACTCACGAGGTCCCCCCAAAAACACAGGATTCTGTTGAAGTTCTTGAATACCCACCCCAGGATCCTATTGCTGAAGAAACCACAGAAAGACTTAACAAAACACCAAGAAGTGCTTTGAGATCCAGAATGGTATCCAGTCCCCAGATGGGAGCAAGTGCAGTGCTGGAAGGTGCTACATAAGCAGCCAAGGGAAATTGGTCAATGATATTCAAAGAAAGCAGAGACCACTGGTATACTATGCAGACTGTTGTGATGAGAAGGCTGAACACTCTTCCTTCTGGGAGAGATCAGTGAGCCAAGAAGCGATCACTTGTGCAATTGAGGTGACCAAATTTTGGGGAAGGTAATCAACAGTTTTTTTTAAATATTTTATTTATTCATTTTAAAGCAGAGAGACACACAGAGAGAAATCCAGAGAGAGAGAGAGAGAGAGAGAGAGAGAGAGAGAGAGTACACCAGGGCCATCACCTTGTGGGTCTGGCTTATGTGGATGGGTACTGGGGATTTGAACCCAGGGAACTTAGTGGAAGAGGGGGAAGAAAGAATGTAAGAGCCGTGGTGGAGGAGACTATCCAGAGACATTGACCCCTCAGCAATAACATACAAAGGGTGGGGGAACCTGGCTGCCTCCTGTGCTATCCATAACCGCCTATCCCATATGTTGATCCAGTATGCCCATGGAGGAGGATAGCCAGTGGATTGTGGACAGGAAGGAGGGAAATGGGGATACCAATACAATTTTTGCTCATACAATGTATCTAATTTTGGATAATAAAGATTTTTTTAAAGTTATCCAAGCTGTGAGGATTTTAGTTAAAGCCTTTTGAGTCAAAAGGAATTGGAAAGAAATGGATATTTCAGTTTTCATGTCAATCATTAAACGATGTAAGGCAGATTCTTGTCTTTGAGAAAGTTCTAGAACTTCTAAATTCATCATGTAACTTAGTGAGAGTTCAACAGTTCACATTAATGATGTGGAAAATTAATTTGACTGACCAGATATGTTGAATCACTTTTAAGTTTAAAAACGACCAAAAAAAAAAGAGAGAGAAAAACTGAAGCAAGTAGTTCAGAAAATATCTTTTCCTAAACCTATTTTGACAAGTGCTATTTAGTTTCCATTATTTTTGATGTTTGCTGCTATATTGCTAAAGTGGGTTTAACTGCAGTTAATGTCAGTAATGAATTCTTACTCCACATCAGAGCTGCTGGTTTTCTGCTGTCATATGTTCCCTGGGATGTGGGCTGAGCATCCCAAACTTTATGAGACCAGCACAGCTCTCTACTAAATGAACAGAAAATCAATCACCAATGCATAAATGCCCACATCCTTTCATTACCAAATGTTTTCAGAAACAATAATTCTTCAGCCATAAATTTAAGGAAAATGATTATATTTTCTTTATAGACCAAGTTGATTCGGAGGATCTGTTTGAGCCCATATTAGACATTGTTGAAAGCAAGAAAAAAAAATAATTCTAATCCATATTTTGAGGTTCACTTCAAATGCAAACCAGGCATTCGAAATTGATTGGAAACAAGATGGAAGGAATGACAAGAAGGGTATTTTCATAAAACTATGCTAATTACTGTGTCAGATGTTTAAAATATACAGTCAGCACATTATGGGCAAAAACTCCCCAAGGCGGGTGTCTACCATCTGCCTGAAGGGAGATTCCATTAGCCTGTGGCTCCTTCCCCCTAAGATGATGCTTAAATGATTGGTAAAGTGGATTAATGAAATTCTAGCCAAAAGAATAGTTCAGATCAGATGAAAACAAACACAAGATGCTCTTGAAAACAAATATAAGAGAAGGCTCATATTTCTGCTGGATATTTCCTGAATTCTCAGGTGTGTTTCTGGTAATTTGGGAATTAACCAAGTCAGTTAACAAAAACAAGAACCAAGTGAGCTACAGAATTTGATTTTCAGTTAAACATAAAGCTGTGTTGTGTATGTGAATACTGGGCCATTTATTCCCTTGTAGATTCATCAATTATTTACACACAAATCTGTTTTTTTTTTTCCTACTAGTCCAGTACTGTGCTTGACATGATTTGTACATGGTTCTGGCTCCTCATTTGTCAGTTAAAAAAATGGAACTATATGGCTTTACAGAAAGTCAGAGAACCAGAGGAGAGCAATCAACAAAGTTAAGAAATTATTTTTTAATGCAAATTGTAAAAGTGCCAGTGGTTATTGAGAGAGCTCAGCAATCTACTTTTTTTAATTCAAATACTTTGAAATGTGAGATGCTAATGCTTTAAAAGACAGATTTCATTATTAACAGCTTAAGTTAAGTATTAAGTCAATACCTTGTTGACAAAGAGAGTATGAGGAGTGTAAATTTTGGTATGCTCAAAGAATGGACTGTAGTGTATCTGTTCAGTCCCTGTGAGAGACTGTGGTAGTTTGAATAATGTCCCCCAATAGATTCAAAAGTTTATTATAATTGTAAATTGTCTCCAGCCACTTCTGTGTGTCACCTTGGCCAGATCCTAGGGTTCAGCCCTAAGGTGTTTCTGGGGTGGATATGGAATGCTAGCTTTACATATGCAAAAAAAAAAAAGTCTGATCTCAAGCCTAGAGTTCCTTTTGTGTGTTAGTTTGGAGTGTGCTTGTTTGAGGTGCTGGTGGTAGGCTTTTGTCTCTGTCTCTGCTTAGATCTGTGAAAGGGTCCAGCCTTTTTTCTTTAACTTCCCCTGGGCCTGTTACTTCAATAAATACTTTCCTCCCCAAATCATGCCTGGTTTGGAGATTCATCCCAGCGACATGTGTCTGACTATGACAGAGACCCACACTGCACCTGAGATGGTAAAGAGTCATTTTTAAGTGCAGGATAGAAAAGATTGCTAAAACATTAAACTGGATGTGACTATTAATAGAGCTAATATGAACTCATAAATCCAGAAGTCTAACACCAAAGAAATCCACGAAGTTTACACATAAAAATGCTCTGGAAAGAGCAAAAGTTTCATTCTTTGCCTCATCGACCAATAATTTAATAGCAATGCTATTGAATTGTTCTTACCTTTATGTTATTATCAGTGCTCATAAAATCCAGTTGTTTATATTAATGAGATTATTACACATGATGCTTTGTGTACATACATTGTATTTTCCTTGTATAAACACAAATTCATCGTAGAATAAGGCAAAGCAAAAGCCAGAGAGAGTCTTCTACGGTACCTTTAATCCCATGGGCATTCATTTTTTGTAGGTTAGTTTTCCATTAAATGGGTGTCATTTTCCCCCCTAATCCTACTTTCTCAGTCATAGCCTGGAAGACAGGTGGGCAAAAAACTCTGAGCAGAACTGTTTATTCCTTTGAGGCTTAGGCTGCGTGAAATGCTCAGTGTTGCTGCCCCGACTTTGATTAAAACTGAGCACAGGGAACACAGACTTCACAAGTCTTAAGGTGGCGTCAAGAGATGTTTTGCCTCTGACAATAGTTCCAGGAAACAGAATTTCAGCTGGAAATGTGAGAAAAATGAGCTCGGTGAACCAGTGATCTGTTGAGAATGAAATAATTTCTCATCAAATGTTGACCTTCACATTTAGGAAGTAACTGTCAGTGTTTTAGAAATAAAAACATCTTCTTCAGACAGGGGCATTTGGATGTGCACAGTTCTCATGGGCTGTCTTCATTTCTTAGGAAAAAGATCAAATCCAACTGGCTCAAATACCCTGTTTTTGATTCTACCTAAAGACATTGAGGCGACATTAGATCTAGTGAATGCATTTTAAAATGTTCCCTTCATTAAATTAGTGAGATATTTGAGGCTAATGATATTTGGAACCAAAATTTCTGTTAGTCATGCCCATTTTAGCTGTGGTCAATAATGATGAAAGCTGTTGGAGAGAGTGACCTTTGAATTCTAACAATAAATAGTAAGATTAAAAATTCCCCTACTGTTGTGAGGACTAGAGGATTTAGAAAGGTCAAGTGAGACAAATATGACTACTGTGGTTAGATATGTATATATTCCAAAATATAAATTCTTATTGGATCATTGAAAATGACATTAATTCCCAGTTCTTGGATAGGGGGGATTGACACAAGTCCTCTCATTAAATCTACACTTTCTATTACTTAGCCTCTGTCATCCTAGGAAGGTAAATGAGTTTCCAAATCACATATATTCAGTAATTGTTGATCTGGGATTTAATGTCTTTCAAACTTGTCCATAGACTCGTTGCCTTTTTCATCAAACAAACAGGATGCCTGTAGTAAATCCTTCTAGCAAAGCTTTTTCTACATATGTTGTTAATGTTCTAATACAAGTTTTGTGAATCAGGGCTCAGTGAGCTTTCTTTCTCTGTAAAGTCTTATAGGAAACATTTTAAAATTATCCCCATAAGGGAAGGCAAAAAAATTGTATATAAATGAGGACTTTACATTTTTTTTCCTTTTATTGATTTAAAGGTCATTATAAATTTGTTATTTTCTCTGGAGCCTACTCCCAAACACTATCGTCATTGTCCCTGACCTTTCAAACACTTATAAAGTTTACCATCACTTTTATCCAACTTCAAGGCATTTAAAGCATTGCTGTCTTCTGTCACAAGAGTTCGAACTAAATTTTTATGTTTAAGACAGGTTGATTCCTATCTTTTGAAACATAGAAATTAATTTAATCATAGCTGGTGGCCTTGCCCCACACATTTATTCTCCTTTTTTTACCTGAATATGTACTTCCTAACTTAAAGCCATCATTAGCATTTAGTAGATAAGTATCCCATTAACATGCAATAACATATCAGAAAGAAATTTCTCTATCAAGTTCTTTGACAGCAGATTAAAAGCTGTTGTTCCTAAATTCAAATTACTGAACAGAATTTGTATTCTCGATGTGTCTTGACATGAAAGGATGACTGTAACCAGTGGGTCCATTTGAATTGCTCACATTTGTGCTTTGGAAAATAAAACTTTATTGGGAAACTGATTTACAATACTGGTTTGAAGGAGCCATAATAAGTTCTCTGACAACCAATTACTTTTGAAATAGTAATGTGATATCATCTTGGTAGAGCCTAGGGCTCATAACACTTTCTGAAAAGATTTGCTACCAAAATATTTAATTTTAATCCACAAAGACAAATGTCCCAAAGTATTCTTAAGTTAATAATACCCATTACTTTAAGAAGTTATTAGTTTTATTTGAACCAGTGTTACTTGGCTTTAAAGGGTAAGCAAAGTAAAAATAATTTCCATTTCTTTTAATTTTTTTTGAGGGGGTAGGAAGGTTGGAGGTAGAGGCTTGCTAACCTGGAATT
>PVHP010047473.1:0-12885 GCA_004024765.1 Zapus hudsonius
CTCTCTCTCTCTCTCTCTCTCTCTCTCTGATTGAAAATAAATAATAAATAAAATAATTTTAAAAAGAGAATGGAGGGCTGGAGAGATGGCTCAGCGGTTAAGGCACTTGCCTCTAGTGCCTAAGGCCCTGGGTTCAATTCCCCAGGTCCCACATAAGCCAGACCCACAAGGTGGTGGCCCTGGTGTACTCTCTCTCTCTCTCTCTCTCTCTCTCTCTCTCTCTCTCTCTCTCTCTCTCTCTTTCTCTCTCTCCTTGAAAATGAATAAAGAAAATATTAAAAAAAAAAAAGAGAGAATGGAATTCAGGGTCATGTTTTCAACAAGGCCTGAGAATGCACTTCGAGATAGGAAACCCAGATGGAAGTAAGCGCTCACTTCTCTGAATGGAAGGGATAAGGAGTGGAAAGAGCCCCATGAGACCAGGATGAGACCTGCTGGACTTAAATTTTTTATAACTGATCCAGAAAATGTAGAGCAAAGTGAAATTTTCAGGACTGAAGATCCTATTAAACCCTTTCAGATAGGGAAATGCTATTCCAAGGGAGATGGAGGGAAGGAAAGAGAGAAAGGAGAGAGGGAGAGAGAGAGAATTAGAGAATGGCAGCCGACTGTCAATATGGAAAAATGTAAGGCAATGCAGTCTGATAAAAAATAATGCAGACAGAGGGTGTTGTGTTCCAGGCTATCAGTTTTGACCCAGGAAAGGGATCGGGAGCTCTTAGAGATTGTTTCCTAAAGGCCATGGGGTCAGGATGTCTGACACAGGGATGGGTGGAAATGACACAGGACCTGAAACTAAGGCAGAAACTCTCCTTTCATTACACAGAACCACAGGGTCCCACATCCAGAAACAAGGATCACATTGATAATAAGGCTTCCAGGCATCCCGAAAGCACTAAAATGAACTAGAGGATGGATGTGGCTATTTTGAGGTGTCCTGTCATAATAGGGAAACACTCACAGAGGTGGAATCCCCACAGCCTGTCAAATCCGTAAGGATGAGCCCTGGGTAAGCATAACCTGCTCTTCAAACCCCCACGTCTTTAAGCAAATTGCCTCCTCTCAACACTTGAAATGCCACAGGAATAAAGAGGTCTCAGAGTTGAGGCCATCTCTTTGCATCAGTGATGGTGAGAAAGAGGGCAAGAAAATGGATCAAGGTCACAAGACTAGCAGGGGTCAAGGTCCATTTAGAGCCCAGGCCTCCTAAATCCCAGGCCATGGTCTTTCTACCTCAGCCTATACACTTAGGAAGTCTTTTTAAAAATCCTACTTTTTCTAGGGTATAAACTCTTTTTTAAAAATACACGTAAACTGGGTGTGGTGGCACACACCTTTAACCCCAGCATTCAGGAGACAGAGACAGGAGGATTGCCATGAGTTAAAGGCCAGCCTGAGACTATATAGTGACTTCCAGGTTAGCCTGGGCTAGAGCCAGACCCTACCTCAAAAAACAAACAAAATAATACATTTTGATCACAATCCCCTCTCATTGCCTTCTTTTGTCAAACTCCTTTACTTGTCCCCCTTCCACTGAATTAGGGAATAATTCATCCTTGAAAATCATTACTTTAACATATGGCAAAGCTAAAACCACAAACAAGCTAGGGAAAGTTTTCACTAAAAGTCAACCAGACCTTAGGACAACTATCAACTACCATTTGGGGCAAAAGCTTCTTCCATACATCCTCGTTATTTTTTTTTCAGCAATACATATAACCTTTTAAGTGTCTGAATACACTCAGAAAAACCCACATTTGTACATGTAAACACAAATTTGTACAGTATCTCAGGGCATTTATAATTCCTTGAATCCCATGCCCAATCAAAAAACTGCTGCTGTTAGCCGGGCGTGGTGGCGCACGCCTTTAATCCCAGCACTCGGGAGGCAGAGGTAGGAGGATCGCCATGAGTTCAAGGCCACCCTGAGACTACATAGTGAATTCCAGGTCAGCCTGGGCTAGAGCGAGACCCTACCTCGAAAAACCAAAAAAAAAAAAAAAAAAAAAAAAACTGCTGCTGTGGCTGACTTCTGAGCAAATTGCCTGCTGAAACAAATACAGTCTCCTCAGGACAATTCAGACAACCACTGATTTCCCCCAGCAGCATAACATTCTCAACATTCTTTATTAGAATTGCAGACCCCTAGGTTGGAAGAGATCAGAGAAATTAATACAAATGTCTCTCAACCCATGGGCACTATGGTTAAACATGAGGAGACTACAGCCAACTAGCCTAGTTTAAAATTCCAATTCCATCCCAGCACTCGGGAGGCAGAGGTAGGAGGATCACTGAATTTTGAGGCCATCCTGAGACTACAGAGTTCCAGGTCAGCCTGGGCTAGAGTGAGACCCTACCTTGAAAAACACAAATGAAAACTCCAATTCCATAACTCACTAGCTATGTGACCTTGGGCAAATTACTTAAGCTCTGTAAAATGGGGACAATCATGCCAACTATCTCATGGAATATTTATAAAGATTACGTGAGCTAATTCATGTCAACCATAGCACGAGGCCTGATAGTGACTGTTCACTCAATGCTACCTGGCGTTATTGTCATTATAAAGCATGCATCCATGCAGGCGTCATGCATGCATGCGTCCAATCCCCTCTTGGAGTTTCTGCTTGTCCATGCCAGAGATGAGCCTGGCATGGCTGAGCACCTCCAATGGTTACAAACTTCCTGTAAGGAGCTGAAATTTGCTTTGTTGCAACCCCCACCTCCTACCCTGTCGGCCTTCGCAGCCTGGTGGGGTCACGCAGGTCAAGTCTAACCTGACAGCCCTTCCGAAGGATGGAGTCGGTCCTTCCTCCCCTCCGCTCCCCTCCCCCAGCCGAGCATCCCGGGCGGCTTCTGCACCCACGGCAGCCTGGCTGCCTCGCGCCTTCCCCGGAGGCGTCGTGCGGCGCGGGCCACGCGCCCCACCGCCGCCCGGCGGTCCCGACCCCCGGCTCCGCCCCCGCCCCTGTCCGCGGTGCTGAAACGGCGGCCTCGGCCGCTCTTTCCGGGGCCGCGGGAGCCCGGACGCCCAGCGCTGACCCCCGGCCGCCGGCGGACCCCCCTCCTTCGCCCCCCGCCCCGACCCCCCGCCCGAAGGCCCCGAGCCCCCCGCGCGCGCCTGCCCCACCTGCCCGGCGAAGGGCGCCTCCGCCCCGGCCGCCCGCGCCGCCGCCGCCGCCGCCGCCGCCGCCGCCCGCGCTCGGTCCCCGGGCACCGCCGCCGCCCGCACGGCGCCCGGGAGGCAGCAGAGCGCGGGCAGCAGCAGCAGCAGCCGCCCCGGAGCCCGCCAGCGGTTCCGCCTCGGGGCCTGGCCCGGGGACGGCGGCGAAGGCGACGGCGGCCCCGGTGCGGCGCGGCCGCCCCGGCTCCTCGGCATCCCCGCGGCGGGGCCCGGCCGCCCGGCTGCGATGGCGGCGGCGGCGGCGGCGGGGGCCGAGGCGGCGGCGGCTCCGGCCGGGTCCTCCCGCTGCAGCCGCTGCGGAGCCGCCGAGTCACGGCGCCGCGGACACGCGCCCGGCCCGCCTGCCTCCGCCGCCGCCGCCTCGGCCGCCAGCGCGCCCCCGCCTCCGCGCGCCCCGCCCCGCCCCGGAGAGGGCGAGGGTGGCCGGGGGCGCGGGGGCGGCGCCCGAGCCCGACCTGCGGGGCGGCGGCTCCCGGAGGCCCCGGGCCGGCGGCCGATCGGCGGCGCCCGGAGGAGGTCGCCGGGGAGGACGGCTGCTGGGGGCAGGGTCCGCGGAGGGGACGTGGGGGAAGGAGGGCCACCAGGCGGCCCCGGGGAGGAGGGCGAAATGCCAAGAAATACGAGTAAACAAATAGTCCTGGCTCTGGGGAGGCCAGCCGGGCCTGGGGTCTGAAGCCTTGGGAGAGGGTCTGAGGGGTGGCCCTGGGGGGGTCAGAGACAGGGGAGCGGCCCTGGGGTGAGGCTAGGTTGGAAGAGAGTGAGCTGAAGAAAAGCTGGGGTCTGAGAGGGTGGTCCTGAGAAGGGAGAGTCGGGGGCTTCCTCGGAGGGATGGGAGCTGAGATGCTAAAAGGATGGACCTGGGCAGCACTTAAAGTGGGGGCACCCCTGGGAAGCCTTAGGGGACGCTTATTCCCCAAGAGATCTCCCAGCTGGGGGATGAGCTTTCATTCCGGGCAACCAGTGTTAACCCGGCACTTTCTACCTATGTAAGGTTCTGGGGCTGTTTGGGCTGCAACAAAAACAACAGCAGCAGCTGCAGCCCACCAAAACAAAGCAAAAAGAAGGCCCAGCAGCTGAGAGGTGTAAAGGCTTCCATTTAGGCTTAAGCACACACACACACACACACACACACTCTGAAAGCAAGAAAACAACCAACCAGTGGTCAAGGGAGACTTGAGGAGGGCATGGGGGTAGTTAGGTAGGTATTTGGGAGAAAGTGGAACTCCTATAATGCCCTGGAATTAGATGAGGGGAGATGGGTGGAGAGGACATACCCCTAGAAAGCTGAGGGTGTGCAGGAAGGGGCTGGGGCAATAGGTCTGTTTCTATGGTGCACCTTTAGGTCCAAATAGTGTTTCTATAGGAAACTGCTGGGAAGTGAGGGAAACGGGAACTAGACGGTGAGTGTTAGGGTAATGTATCTGGGAGTGCTGATGGGAGCTTTCCTGAGTAGGATGATGTGTGTGGGGAAAATGGTATTAAATTACAGGTAATTTGGAAACATGGAAAGGACACAGGCTTTAGAATAAAATGTATGTTCAATCAGACCTATGGCTTATCTCACTTAAAAATTATTTAAAATTTACTTATTTATTTGAGAGAGGAGAGAGAAAGAGAAAAAGTGAGAATGAGTAAATATGGGGGAACAAAGGCTCCTGCCACTGCAAACCAACTCCAGATGCATGCACCACTTTGTGCATCTGGCTTTACATGGGCATTGGGGAATTGAACCCAGGCCATCAGGCCTTGCAACCACTGACCCATTTCTCCAGTCCCTTTTGTGTGTGTGTGTGTGTGTGTGTGTGTATGTTTGTGTTTTGGGGGGATAGGATATCACTCTATCTCAGGGTGAACTAGAACTCACTCTGTAATCTCAGGCTAGCCTCAAATTCACAGCGATCTTCCTGATCTTCCTATGTCTGCCTCCCAAATGCTGAGATTAAAGGCAATGCTGGGATTAAATGTGTCACTTTACCCAACTTCCCCAGTCCCTTAAAATATTTATTTACTTAAGAGAGAGAAAGAGAGAGGTAATTATCTCATTTTTATAAAATAACACCCAAAGGTAGAAGGATCACCTTGAGTTCCAGGCCTGCCTGGGCTATAGTGAGACCCTGCCTCAAGAGAAAGAGGGGGGGGGTATCAATATTTCTATATAAGATCGCTTCTAGCCATTTAGTAAATGTTCCATGTTAGTTCTCCTCCAAGGTAGAAAATAATGACCAGAGGAGACAGAAGAGTTGGGAGACCACTCTAACCACCTCCATAAAAGGATATTAAGATTACAATGGTAATTAATATTTATTGAATGCTTACTTCACATCAGCGCTGTGCTAAGTGCCTTACTGAAATATACTTCTTGCAGTCTTCATAGACAAACCCTGAGAAGCAGGTTGCTATTATGATGTCCAATTTAGAATAAAGTAGAGGAAGACCCGAATAAGTTTGCCAAACATATATGATTCATAAGTGGCACAGATTGAGCAATTTAGCCTTGACATCCCCTTTTTTCTAGAATGGCAGAGGATGGGAGGGGCAAAGGGCATTAAAGAAGATGGAGGGGGCTGGAGAGATGGTTCAGCTTTTAAGGCACTTGCCTGCAAAGCCTAACACCCCAGGTTCGATTCCCCAGTTCCCACATAAGCCAGATGCACAAAATGGCACATGCATCTGGAGTTTGTTTGTAGTGGCTAGACCATACTCTCTTGGTCTCCGTCTCCATCTGTATTCTATACTTGCAAATAAATAAATAATTTAAAAAAAAAAAAGAAGAGGGAAGGGAGTTTGGGGATGATGGACAATCCAGAGAACTGAACTGGCTTGGGGTGGTGACAGTTTGGTTTTAGGCTGCTGGAGATTGGGAGTGAGCATGAGGTCACCAAGATGGGTACAGGAATTGTCTGAGAAGAGAGGAGAGCAGATACATCAGCTAAGAATGGCAGTTAAGGCTGAAAGAGTAGAAAAGGGCAGAAGATCAAAGGCCCCTTCTGGAGAAGGCGAGCCAACAAGTCTGGAGCGGTCAAAAGGGAAAGCATCAGGACTGTGAAGTGTCCTGGGGAAAAGGAGGGGCGCTTTCAAAGGGAGGGAGCATTGGCAGTCTTGGGAGTTCAAAGAGAATGAAAACTGGTAAGCACCATTGAAAACTCACAGTCCAGGAAGAAGATAGTGGCAGATAAATGAGGTTACCTAAGGTATAGCACAAACAGGTCAAAGCATTGTGGAAGCACAGGAGGGAGAGAGAGAGAGAGAGAGAGAGAGAGAGAGAGAGAGAGAGAGAGAGAGAGAGAGAGGGAAGAGAGGGAGAGAGGGAGAGGGAGCGGACTACAGGTGACTTGCTGCAGAAGGGAATGGTGTGGTCAGAGGGGAAGGGAGATGAGTTCCAAGGACAGGCCTGTCTTGCTCATCTTCTGTGCTTAAGGGCAAATGGCCATGAACTGCCCCTGGTGATGCAAAGCTGGAGTGGTCTGCCCATGACTCAGCCACCAGGAATGGAGGATGTGGGTGGCTATATGTAATTGAGAGAAGATGCCAATTAGAATAAATGACTACTTATCCAGTGAGTTCCTAAGAGCAAGGAGAAGCTCCAAAGACCATTGGGAAGTCTGCACAGACATCAGAGGTGGTTTAGAAGACTTCAGAATAATACCTGGACACATGTCCACCAGACCTTTTGACTTCTCAGCTTCTCGTGACCATGACAGACATGGGGTGAGATAGAAAAGGCACCGCACTTAGGGTCTGAGACCTGGATTCAAGAACTGCCTCAGTCACTAACTTCAGTGTGGCTTGGCTGAATGTTTCTCTCCTGGAGCCTTGATTTCCTCATTTGTATTATGAAACTGATGTTCCCCCACCTTCTCTGTTTTATGTCAAGGACCACATGAACAGTTGGAGTTTACTTTGTAAACAAGATAAACCAGATGTTAGAAAAAAATTGAAATTTATAACCTTTTTTATTTCTTAAAAAATATTTTTTGCCAGGCGTGGTGGTGCACGCCTTTAATCCCAGCACTCAGAGGCAGAGGTAGGAGGATCACCATGAGTTCAAGGCCACCCTGAGACTACATAGTGAATTCCAGTTTAGCCTGGGCTAGAGTGAGACCCTACCTCGAAAGCCAAAAAAAAAATATATTTTTTTAAAATTTAATCTCAGCACTGGGGGCAGAAATAGGAGGATCATCATGCATTTGAGGCTACCCTCAGACTACATAGTGAATTCCGAGTCAGCCTGGTTCAGTGCGAGACCCTACCGTGAAAAAATTATTTATGTGGAGAGAGAGAGAGAGAGAGAGAGAGAGAGAGAGAGAGAGAGAGAGAGAGAGAGAGAGAGAAGAGAGAATGGGCATGATGCTAGGGCCTCCGGCTGCTCCATGATCCACTTTGTGCATCTGGCTTTATCTAGGTACTGAGGAATTAAACCTGGGCCATTAGGCTTTGCAAGCAAGTGCTTTTAACCGCTGAGCCATCTCTCCAGCCTGATAACCTTTTCAAAATTTTCTTTCTTTCTTTCTTTCTTTCTTTCTTTCTTTCTTTCTTTCTTTCTTTCTTTCTTTCTTTCTTTCTTTCTTTCTTTCTTTCTTTCTTTCTTTCTTTCTTTCTTTCCGAGACAGAGAATGGGCATGCCAGGACTGCTAGTTACTGCAAACAAACTCCAGACTCACGTTCTACTTTGTACATCTGGCTTTATGTGGGAATCAAACATAGGACCTTAGGCTTTGCAGACAAGTGCCTTAACCACTGAGCAATCTCTCCAGCCCAACCAAGGTCTCGTGTACTCCAGGATGGCCTTAAACTCACTATGTAGTCAAGGATGACCTTGAATTTATAATCCTCCTGCCCTTAACCCCCACACCTGGTTTATGCAGTACTGATGATTAAACCCAGGGCTTCATGCATGCCAGGCAAGCATTCTATCAACTGAGCTACATCCCCAGCCTGATGATTTGTTTTTTTCTTTTCAAGGTAGGGTCTCACTCTAGCCCAGGCTGACCTGGAACTCACTATGTAGTCTCAGGCTGGCATAGAACTCATGATGATTCTCCTATCTCTGCCTCTCGAGTGCTGGGACAAAAGGCGTGGGCCATCACACCTGGCTAATATTTTTATTAGTGTACATTCATTGTACAAAATAAGGTTTCATTATATTTTCATGTTTATATAATGTTCTTTGATCATATTCATCCCCTGAAATTGGTAATCTTATGAATATTATATCAGTATCTAAGCTTACTGTATAAAGACTAGAGACCTCTCTCTTCTCTCTACTTCCTCTCTTCTCTTGTTTCTTCAGGTGACAGATATTTATTACATACCTTATGGGTCCTAGATACTGTAAGAGGGCCTGGGAATAAAAAGAAGATTTGGTTATAGTAGCTGGATAGGAAGATAGTTGGCTGGGGAGATACTCATACAGATAACAAGAAGATAATTCAATGTGTGTCACAAGAGAGAAGGAACAATATACTGTGAGAGGAGAAAGGAGAGGAGACGGGCTGTGACTGACCAGCAAGGATTTGCCATGTAGAGTAGGAAAGCAACTTTAGGTACAAGGCACAGATGTGTATGAGTGTTCAAACTAGTGTCATAACAATCATGATAGTATTTTGATTTGTTTTGTTTTGTTTTCCAGGTAGGGTCTTGCTCTAGCCCAGGATGACCTGGAATTTACTATGTGGCCTCAAACTCACGGCGATCCTCCTACCTCTGCCTCCCCGAGTGCTGGGACCAAAAGCTTCTGCCTCATATTTTGCTTTCTAACCCTCATGAAAGTGCTGTGTAGTTTTCTAGAAGCTTCATGACTTATAACCACCAATTCAATACAGAAGTTGACATGGAAATACAGTGTAAAATCGGGGCTGGAGATACGGCTCAAATGGAGAGATACCTGCAAAGTCTAACGACCTGGGTTCAATTCCCCAGTACACATGTAAAGCCAGATGCACAAAGTAGCACATACATCTGGAGTTTGCAGCAGCTAGAGGCTCTGGCATGTCCACTATCTCTTTCTCCCTCTCCTTGCAAATAAATAAATAAATAAATTTTAAGAATGTAAGATTGTACTATTCTCACTATGTTTTATTTGGAAAATATGGGTTTTTTTATAGAATTCATTTGCATTAACAGGGTCATTATTATTTTATGGATTGATTTTTGTGGTGCCAGGGATTGAATCCATACCCTTGTTCAGGTTAGGGAAGTGCTATCTCACTAAGCCTTAAACCCAGCTTCATATTGTTATTTTAAATAAATCAATATGTACACATGTTTTTAATTTCTTGCTTTAAGTTTCTAGTGTGATAATTACTAATATATAGTCTATATAACAAGAGCTCTTTGGGATCTTCAATAATTCTTGAGAGTGTAAAGGGATTCACGAAACCAAAAAGTTTACGAGCGCTGTTCAAAGAGTCTAAGAACAACCAAAGCAAAGAAAAACACGAGAAGGAGAAATCCAAGCGGCAAAAGTGTTTTGATGAAAGGAGATAATTAATTGTCTTTCAGATTATGAAGATTGAGGGATGGCAGCTGGATTTACCAATGTAGAGACTGATGGTGATCTTGAGAAGAAAGAGAATGAAAATGAGAATATGGGTACCATTGAGGCTCTTGCTGCTGGGAAATGAACTTCTGGCACATTTGTTACTTTGTGTATCTGTCTTTACGTGAATAGTAAGGAAATGAACCTGGAACCACAGGCTTTACAAGCTTTAACTGCTGAGACATCTCTCCAGCCTCTGGGCAATTTTGGGGGGGAGGTGGAAGATAGGGGACAAAGTCTGGTTGATGTCGATTCTAGAAGGAATAGGAAAGGAATTGAAAATCTTCAAGATTTTTTTTTTTTTTTTTGCTGCAAAGGGAAGAAGAAAGTATGCCCGCTGAAGGGCAATGTGGAATCAAAGATTATTTGTTTTTGTTTTGAGACAGGGTTTCATGCAGCCTAGGCTGGCTTTGAACTTGTGTAACGGAGATGACTTTGAACTCCTCATCCTGCTGCCTCTATCTCACAAGTGCTGGGATTACTGGCCAGTTTATGTCATGTTTGGGATAAAACCCAGGGCCTTGTGCATGCTAGATACCAAGTGAGCTGCATCCTCAGCCCTTATATATTTTAATTATTTATTTGTGTGTGGGGTGAGGGGTGGGGGTGTGCCAGGGCCTCTTGCCATTGAAAATGAACACCAGACTCTTGAGCCACTTCTCTCTTTGCATGCAGCTTACAAGGACGATGTGGGAATGTGTATGTGTGTGCACGCATGTTCTTGTGTGTGCAGGTGTGCATGCATGAGTGACAGGGTCTCTCATTGGCCTGGGCTCGCCAATTAGACAAGACTAGCTAGCCAGTAAGCCTCAGGAATTCTCCTGTCTCCACCTCCCTAGCACTGGGATTGCAGGCACACACCACTACAACTAGCATTTTGCATGGGCTTTGGGGATTGAACTCAGGACTTCATTCTTGTGACTGAGCCAACCTGTCCAGCCAACAGTTCTTGACAGAAGAGATGATGGCGTGATGAAGCCAAATAAACTGAGAACTTCCAAGACATGGTGCTCTCTACACTCCTGTAGACCGTTTTTCCCCTAGATCACATTACATTGGTCTCTCGTTGCAGGTGTCAGAATGTCATCCATTCAGGCGGGGAAATACAGGATGGCTTGCACAGCCACAGAGTAGCTTTCTTCAAATAGAGGAAGTTATGTTATTGGTCACAGGACTGCAGCTGTGGGTAATTTTGGAATTAGAAGATCTTAGACTTGAAGCCAAAAAAAAAAAAATCTTACCTAAAAGATAAAGGCAAGCAGGGCTGGAGAGATGGCTCAGCAGTTAAGGCACTTGCCTCCAGTGCCTAAGGCCCTGGGTTCAATTCCCCAGGACCCACATATGCCAGACCACAAGGTGGTGGCCCTGGTGCTCTCTCCCTCTCTCTCTCTATCTCTGTATTTCTCTGCTTGAAAATGAATAAAGTATTTTTAAAAAAGATAAAGACAAGCAGAAAATCCAAGAATAGAAAAGAGTGAGTCTCTTAGTAGGGCTCTGAAAGACGTGGAGGAAGATAATGGACCCGCCAGGCAAATGAAACTCCAGATGCATGTGCCACTTTGTGCATTTGGCTTTACTCAGGTACTGGGGAATCAAATCCAGGCCATCAGGCTTTGCAAGCAAGTGTCTTTAGCCGCTGAGTCATCTCTCCAGTCCAAAGATTGTAAAAAACTGTTTTTTCAAGGTAGGGTTTTGCTCTAGCCCAAGATGACCTGGAATTCACTCTGTAGTCTCAGGGTGGCCTTGAACTCACCGCGATCCTCCTACCTCTGCCTCCTGAATGCTGGGATTAAAGGCGTGCGCCACCACGCCCAGCTTGAAGACAGGAAATTTTTAAAAAATATTTTATTTATTCACTTTCAATCAGAGAGAGAGAGAGAGAGAGAGAGCACACTAGGGCCACCACCTTGTGGGTTTGGCTTATGTGGGACCTGGGGAATTGAACCCAGGGCCTTAGGCACTGGAGGCAAGTGCCTTAACCGCTGAGCCATCTCTCCAGCCCGAAGACAGTAAATTTTTAAGTGGCAGAAAATAGAAGACAGGGCCTGGTGTGGTGGCACATGCCTTTAATCCCAGCACTCAGGAGGCAGAGGTAGGAGGATCACCGTGAGTTCAAGGCCACCCTGAGACTACATAGTGAATTCCAGGTCAGCCTGGACTAGAGTGAGACCCTACCTCGAAAAACCAAAAAAAAAAAAAAAAAAAAGAAGACAAAGGCATAGAGAAGGTAAAGGGTTCAAATATTCAAGATTTAGAAAAGCTCCCAATTCAGCCCCTCACCTCATTCTCAAGAGGATATCCCAAATGATTTGGGAAGTATTTCCCCTCTAGGTTTGTCCCTTAAAGGCATCTGCAGAGTGTGCACATATAATGGAGCACCAAATGTTCCCTTTGAAAATCAGGGAGGGCTGGGGAGATGGCTCAGCGATTAATGGCACTTGTTTGCAAAGCCTGCTGGCCTGGGTTCACTTCCCCATGTAAAGCCAGATGCACAAAGTGGTGCATACATATGGAGTTTGTCTGCAATGGCTAGAGGCCCTGACATGTCCATGTTTTCTTCTCTCTCTCTCTCTATCCTCTCTCAAATAATAAATGAAAATTTAAAATAAGGCAGCACTTTATCACTTATGAAATTATTTCTAAAATGTAATATTAATGTTTTTGAGAGAGTCTTACTGTGTAGCCCAGATTGACTTTGAACTTTTCTTTACTTACATATATATTTATTTGTTTATTTATATGAGAGAGAGAGAGAGAGAGAGAGAGAGAGAGAGAGAGAGAGAGAATATGCACAACAGGGCCTCTAGTCACTGCAAACAAACTCCAGATGAATGCACCCCTTTGTGCATCTGGCTTTATGTGGGCACTGGGGAATTGAACCTGGGTCCTTAAGACTTTGCAGGCAAGCTCCTCAACTGCTGAGCAATCTCTGCAGCCCTGACCTTGAACTTTTTTTTTGTGGTAGTTTTTTTTAAATATATATTTATTGTCCATAATGAGTTACATTATTTAGTGGGCAAACCATGCGTTGTTATCCCGAATTCCCCAATTCCCCCCCTCCCCATCCCTGATCAGTTGTATATCCTCCTCCGTGGGCTGTCTATATTAGTCCTTGTGGCAAGGGATCCTGTATATCTTAGTACTCATCCCGGTCTTCCTGGCC
>PVHP010047474.1:0-12883 GCA_004024765.1 Zapus hudsonius
ATCCTATCCCAGACTTAGTGGCTTCCTGAGTCTCTGGAATTTCCTTCCTGCACTGCCCATACAGGAAAGGATGTGTCCTTCTAGCTCCTTTGAGCTTCCTTACATCCTGACCCCTACTGAGAGGCTGCCTTCCTGTGAACATCCTCAGAGACCCACCCAAGATAATTAAAAAGATCAAATTGACAACAAAACCTAACCATCACACCAACGGTACCCAACACAACCCAAAGCAGAAGTCCAGAAGCACTTAAGACCTCCACATTAAAGCAGCCTTAAAACTCACCCACCATGACTCAGGGAACTGAGTTGAAAGTGGAGGGGGGGGAGATTGTAGGAATGGTAGGGGAGGGAATATCCAGAGTCATTGCCCCCCTCAGCAACAACACAGAAAAAACTGGCTACCTTGTGTACAATTCATAATCCCCTACCCTATGGACTTATCCAGAATGCCCAACAAGGAGGGCCCCCAGTGGGTTGGAGACAGAGAGGAATGAAATGGGGGTACCAACACAAGATTTTCTCAAACAATATATCTAATTATTGATAATAAAGATATTCAAAAAGAACACCTTTCAATTTGGGACATAATCTGCAGCTGAAAATAGGGACTTCCTCCTGCCCAGCCTGCCATCATGTTAGTCCTTGTACATGGTTATTTTGGGTTGGACTGTGCTTGAAAGACAAATGTCTTATACAGGTTGCAATTCAATGAATTTGTAAATACAGTGCCTGACAAAGGATTTAACATTGAAAAAATTAAGGTAACCTTGGGCAATTCCAAAATGGTCACTTCTGGGATGTAGGTGGTCAAGAGAAGTTAAGACCACAGAGGAAGTCTATATCAGACTCCAAGCCGGTGTTGTGTTCTGTGTGTACTCTGTTAATGTTGACAGAATGGAAGAATCCAAAACTGAACTTGATAAATTAATTAAGATTACAGAAAATCAAGATACTTCTATCCTTATAGCTGCTAAAAAACAAGACCCGAGGAACTGAATTTAGTGTCTCATTCAGAAATAGAAAAATTGTTAGCAGTGTTGAACTGAGCTCAACTCTGGCATTCGAAACCCACCTGTGCAATCATAGAACATGGGATAAAGGAAGAACTTGAAAAGCCCTCTCTAATGGGGTTGCTCCATGGACTTAAGAGATATGAGTTGTTTTGACTCCATGGTTTCTCTACCTCATGGCTATGAGTCACATTTGGCGAAATAAGTATGTGTACCTAGAAATCATTTGCTTTTATATTCTATATTTGAGCTCAGTGATCAATATCATAAAGATATTTTCTGCTACTATGCAGGCATCAGCAAAAATGAGATCAAAGAGCCATCAGGGCTTCTATGACCAGGATCCTGTATTGTGAATAGTTTTGAGTTTGTGGATTTTAAATTGTTCTGTTTTTAACTTTTTATTTAGTGTTGTGTGTGTGTCAGAGACTTTTGCTGTTGCAAAAAAGCACCAGGTGCTTGTGCCTCCTTTTTTCACTGGCTTTGCATGGGTAGCTGGAGGAAGTGTACACTGGACTGATGAGGTATTGCAAGCAAATACCTTCAACTGTTGGACCATCTCCACAGCTTTAGTTTTTAGTCTTTATGTGCTATCATTTTTTTAAATACCCATGCTATGATTATATTTATAATTTATCTCCATTATCAACCTATTATTTTTCATTTAATATGATGCTCTCAATAGATGAATCTAATTTGTTTTTGTATTATCATGCACTCAGCGGTGTGTGTTAAATAGTAGTCGTTAAATTTCCTATTTTATGGTTGAATAGAACTCCATTGTATGTGTCACATTTTCATTATCCATTCTTCCAATGGTTCCAGAGTGATAAATATTGATCAATAAATATCTCTGTAGGAGGGTATAGATCTTTTGGGTATATGCTCCTGAGCGGTAGAACTGGGTCACATTGTAGTTCTATTTTTTAGCTTTTTTAGAAATCTCCACACTTATTTACATAATTGATGCACTTAAAATGAGTTTATTGACAGCCCACATACATATACACAGTGTACTCTGATCATGATTCCTTCTCCCCACTCTCCGTGGCTCTCCCTTCCCCACCCCCCACCATTGAAACCTAACTAGTCCTTCTACTATTTTGATGTCATCATTTCATTTCCCTTCCTCCATCATCCATGACATCATGTGGATGAGCCAGTATTATGCAGGTCTTGTGTAGTAAATGATAGCTGCCCTGAGGTCACAAATGTACAGGTCACTTCGTGTATGGGACCTCTTCCACAATGGTACCTGAGCCTTGAAGGGTGTGATAGTGATGTCTCAGTGCTGAGCACTCAGCTGTCACCACTTCCTAGCACTTTGAGGAGTTTTGAGTCTCCGCAGTAGTGAGAGCAACATTAACATATGGGCACAAACATAAATATATACAGTGCAATTTAATGGGCATAATATATCCATTTAACTTCACACTAGAGCTCATGGCCCTCTGAGCCATAGATTTTGACTAGGTTTCAGTCTCCTGCATTAACTGGGCTCAAATCCACACAGACAGCAGTTGGTTAACCCCATAACAGACATGTCACCTTTGTTCCAGTGGGCACTTCTTTCCTGACTGGCCAGTTACACAGCTTGCAGGGACTGCTGCTGAATAAGACTGTTGATTTTTCTCCATAAGTGGCCATATCAAAGAAGGTTCAGTTTTTATTTCCTAACAATAATGAACACTTTAAAAAATAACGATTGATCATTTTATTTCTTCTTTTGAGAACTCTCTGTGTAGCTTGTTAGCCTATTTTTGATTGCACTATTTTAGTTGGTGGGCTTTGCTTTTTCAAGTTCTTTGTGTCTTCTTAATATTACTCCTCTGTCAGAAATAGCTGGAAGATTTTCTCCCATGTCCCATGGCTGTCCTGAAATAGCCTTTGCTGTGCAGGTGCTTTTCAATGACACAAGGTCCCATTTGTTGACTGTTGCTCTTATTTCTTGGGTGAGCAGAGACCCACTTAGAAAGTTAATACCCATTCCTATATCTTGAAGAGTTTTATCTCCTTTTTTTCTTTAAGGTTCAGAGTCTTTGGTTTCATGTTAAGATCTTTGATCCATTTGGACGTGATTTTTGTGCATGGTGACCAATAAGGACTTTGTTTCATTCTTGTGCAGGTGGATATCCTGTTTTCCCAACACCATTTGTTATAAAGGCAATCTTTTTCTCCATTAGGATCATTGGCATTTTAAAAAATCAGATATCAAGACAGTGTGCCTGATCAAAAAGATCATCCATCATAATTAAGTTGGCCTTATTTCAGAAAGGTAGGGATAGTTCTCAACACACACAAACCAATAAATATAATGTATTACCTAAATATATTTATGGACAGAAATCACATGATCATCTCAATTGATGCAGAAAAGCTTTTTAAAAAATCCACCAAAGCTTTTTAAAAAATCCACCGTCTCTTCATGATAAATGTCCTAAAGAAACTAAAAACAAAGGGAATGGATATCAAAATAATAAAGGCTGTATACAGCAAACATATATATATATATATATATATATATATATATATATATATATATATATATATATATATATATATATATATATATATATATATATATAAAACAATACACTAAATGGGGAAAACCTCAAAGCATTTCCACTAAAATTAGGAACAAGAATAAGGTATCCACTTTCTCCATTCCTGTTTAATTTATTCACAGCAATTAAGACAAGAGAACCAAATAAAAGAGATATAGGTAAAAAAGGAAGAAGATGCTGGGTGTGGTAGTGCATGCCTTTAATCCCAGCACTGGGGAGGCAGAGGATTATGGTGAATTCAAGGCCACCCTGAGACAATATAGTGAATTCCAGGTCAAGCTAGGCTAGAGTGAGACCCTACCTCAAAAAAAAAAAATGAAGGAAGAAGAGTTTGTTGGGGACACCTAGTTCAAACCACTGAAGTACCCCTCCTATTTTTAACATGGACAAATGCTATTCTGCTAAAATCCATTTTCTAGAATTGTTCTGAGTGGATTATTTCTCCATAGGTGCACAAACTCTCAAGTTAGTGTTCTTGCAGCTGAATACAAGAAAAAAAGAAGTATACGTAATATGTATGATACAATACAGAGCATTTCATGGAAAGCTAAAGGCTGCTCTAAAGAGCTCTTCAAGTTTTTCAAATCTCCTTTGGGAGATCCTGAGAGACAAAAGAGGGGAATAATATGATAATTCATTCTATTTTTAGTTTTAAATTTTATTTATTTATTTATTTATTTGTAAGCAGAGAGTAATAGAGGGAAGAGAGACAGACAGAGCCTCCAGTCACTGCAAACAAAGTCCAGTTGCATGCACCACCTTGTGCATCTAGCTTTATGTGGGTACTGGGGAATCTGACCAGCTTGTTAGGCTTTGCAGGCAAGCACCTTAACTGCTGAGCCATCTTTCCAGTCCCCCATTCTAATGTTTCTATGTTGAGAAGCTATAGCTAGGCAGCTTTTAAAGATGGCTGGTTAGACTTACTATACCTCATGATAATAAATTTTTAATCACTTATTAATATGGCTTGTTGGTAAAGGGAGTATGATAATAATTTTGAAATACTAAGTTCTTGGCATTTTGATTTAAGTATGCATTATTGATTATTAAACAAAGACAGACTAAGCTTTTTAGCGCAAATATCTTGAAGGAGAAATAATTTCTAAATTCACAGGTATTTTAGCTTATCTATATTTGTTGCATTCAGTATCTCCTCCCTTCATATTAACACTGATAATGGTTTTGATTTATATTATACTGCTAAAGCAAAAGCGAAGCTCCCCTTGGGGAAGTGGTAAGTTTTTTAGGATAGGCAAGAGGTAGGAGTAACACCAAACATTTCCACATGGAAGAAATACACAGAATGAAAATGTTAAGGGATCTGAGAACAATGACTTCTTCAGGATTGCATGCCGCAAAGCTTCGTGCTTTCGAGCACATCTCAGAGGGCTTGCCCAGAGAATAAATAACTGATGTTGTGCAATATCACATTTGATGATTCCAATAAAATCTGTGCAATTCAGTTTCAGCTGGGTTAACTCCATTGACCTTTAAAAATGTTTACCTGGGCAGAGCTGGTGTTTGACCTATCTTAACATTAGTTTTTCCATTCCATTTAAAGTAGTTTTGACCAGAAATGTGTGTAATGATGCCAATTGGTTTTCTTTTAGCTACTTTTGGTTGAGTTTTCTTAACCACTGAGCCATCTCTCCAGCCCTGGTTGAGTTTTCTGAACATTGCAGTACACTGAATGTAGAGTTTATGTGTAAAACCCCCATTAAAAGCCTCTCATTTGAATCCAAACAAATATTTTCCAATGCTACTTTTTTAAAAGTTCAGTGGAAAAAACAGTACCACTTCACATTTCCATAATAATATTTTCATAATGAGAGAAGAACACTTGCTTGACATAATAATGTGACCCAGAATGCATTTTTAAAACTAATTTTTAAGTTTTCACACTGAGGAGTGAACCACTTTAAATGGACATCCAGTATTTCTTAGTCTGAACTTTTCTTTTTAAAAAAATATTATTTGAAAATGAGAGAGAGAGAGAGAGAGAGAGAGAGAGAGAGAGAGAGAGAGAAAGAAGAGAGATAAGGAGAGAGAGATAATGGGCAGACCAGTGCCTCCAGCCACTGCAAATGAGCTCCAGATGAATGCACCACTTTGTGCATCTAGCTTTATTTGGGTACTGGGGAATTGAACCCTGGTCATTAGGTTATGCAGGTAAGTGCCTTAACCACTGAGTAATCTCACCAGCCCAAGCTTTGCATTTTTTATTTCTTCCCCTTTGGAGAAAAACTACATTCTACAAGATTCCATATGCACAGAATACACAGTGACTGGGTCACTTCTCCCACAGACTTTTGATGTGTGTTGCAAGAGTCCTGCCTTTATCATCTTCCTGAGTTACTGTGTGTGTGTGTGTGTGTGTGTGTGTGTGTGTGTGTGTGCTGTAGCTGTATTAAGTGGTGTGTTCACATGTGCATACAGAGGCCAAAGGAGCAATTTAGGCGCCTTTCTCTATTGCTTATTTACATGCTTCCTTGTGATGGGATCTCTCCCTCAACACAGATGTGCTGTTTTTGTGATGAGTGAGCCCCAGTGATTCTGTGGTCTCTGCTTCCCCCACCCCTAAACACCTTCTGTGAACTGGAATTTTAAATGTACATGGCCATGTCCAACTTTTTCCATGGGCTTTGAGGGAGTTGAACTCTGGTGGTCTTGAGGTATCACAGGTCCTCTTACTTAAGTGGCAATTACTCTTAACCTATGAGTTTTCTCCCCAGTCCCCAATATGTTTTTAAAACATATTTCAAAGCAGTATTGTTGGTATTATAGTACACATTCTTCCTTCCTTCCCTCTTTTATTCCTTCTTTTTCTTTCATTCTTTTCTCTTTATAGACATCATCCACAGTCATTTTCCCATCTGTGGTGGTTTGATTCAGTTGTCCCCAATAAATTTATGCATTCTTAATGCTTGACCCCCAACTGGTGGCAATTTTGGAATTTGAACCTCACTGGAGATGTTGTTGGGGGTGGATCTGTGGGTATCATAGCCAGCTTCCCCTTACTAGTGGTTGGCACGTTCTCTTGCTGCTTTTATTCCACCTGATGTTGGCCAGGAGGTGATGTACACCCCTCTGCTCATGCCATCATTTTCCCTGCCATCATGGAGCTTCTGCTTGAGTTTGTAAGCCAAATCAAACCCTTTCCTCCACAAGTTGCTTTTGGTCGGATTCTTTGTGCCAGATATAAGAAAGCTGACCATCTCTCTGTCTAAAGTATATACTGTATATAGTCATATACTGTGTATTAACATATCAACAAATCTATTTAGTACTTTTTTTAAATATATATTTATTGTCCATAATGAGTTACATTATTTAGTGGGCAAACCATGCATTGTTATCCCGAATTCCCCAATTCCCCCCCTCCCCATCCCTGATCAGTTGTATATCCTCCTCCGTGGGCTGTCTGTATTAGTCCTTGTGGCAAGGGATCCTGTATATCTTAGTACTCATCCCGTTACAATTTAATTTCACTGAGTTCTCAACACATTTAGTTTTATTAGAAGATAAAAGAATAACTGCAGTCACCATGTAAACGTAGATGCCTTGAAGTTACTCCTCTGACCTTGAAGCTCTTGTATTCTCCTTCCCACGCTTCCAGATGTTAGTAGCCACAGCTCTGTTCTCTGAGTCAATGTTATCAGCTTTTTTAGATTACACATATAACTCAGGTCATATAGTATTTGTTTTTCTGTGCTTACTTCACATAGCATAATGTCCTCCTTTCATCCTTTCATGTTGTTGCAAATGACTATATTTCTTTTTATTTTTTTAAAGTTTGGGGGACTGGCAAAATGGCCCAGTAGTTAAGGCACTTGACTGCAATGCATAATGGCCCAGATTCAATTCTCCCAGTATGCGGTCTGTGGATTACTTCAGAGGTCATTGTACATTAACACTCCGGTTCATCCACAGAGCTGGGTGAACAGCGTCTTGCGATAGTGGTAGGCTGATGGGCATAGCCACCTGGGAGAATGTGGCAGTGGACAGCTCTCATTTATTGTATAGATAAAGGTTGTTTGTATAGAGGAAAAGGCAGAGGTAGGGGCATAGGCAGCAAGGGGATTGGTAGTGGCATGGTAGTCTGTGGATTTCTCATGAGTGGATTGGCAGGGGCCAGTAACTGTGGATGCCTAGTTTGCATAGATAAGTTGGGGTGGGGCTTTCTATGTGATTCTAGACATGTATAGGATGGTATTGGCTGCAGAGGAACTGTAATCTTATTGCCCTGGTTTGTTATTACAGCTTGGGTGAGTTTAGGCCTTGAATTGTTTGTCTATCTCAGGGCCTGCCTGGAGGGTTCGAGGTTTAGGATTATGAAGGAGACTTCAGGAGACACCTGCCAGTCTCAGATAAACTCAGCTCAGAAAAGCTTCAGCTTCAGAGATTATCAGGGTTTCAATCCGGCCTCTACTTCATTTAGCCCTATATCCTCTGTGCTTCTCAGCAGGGTCCCACACCAGTACCCACATAGAGCCAGATGCACAAATGGTGCATACATCTGGAGTTCGATTGCAGTGGCTAGAGGCTCTCTCTCTCTCTCTCTCTCTCTCTCTCTCTCTCTCTCTCTCTCTCTCATTACAAATAAATAAAAATCTGGGGACTGGAGAGATTGCTTAGAGACTATGTATGTTTCCTGTGTAAGCATGAGGACCTAAGGGTGTGAGAGAGCCTGAGTTCAAATATCCAGATCCCAAATAAAGAGTTGAACATGGCTACTTGTGAATGCAATCCTAGTCCTGAATGAGAGCTGGGCCCCAAAATACTGGGGGACCCTGCAAGCTCTAGAATCATTAAAGAGACTCCAGCCAAAAAGAAGACCAGGTGGAAGAGTGATAGAACAAGACACTTGAAATTCCCCTTCGTTCACCAAAGGCAAGTACCTCTGCCACTGGAGAACATAAGGAACACCTCAAGAACACACACGCCTGCAGACACCCAGAGGTATATACCACATACAGCACACACACATGCATGCATGCACACAAGAGGATACACACATGTATACACCACACATTTATACACCACATATAGCACACACACATGCATACACACATATGAGCATACACACATGTCCATATACCATACAGTTATACACCACATTCAACACTTACACACATGCATGCACACACATGTGCATATACCACACACTATACACACATGCATATACCACACACTATACACACATATGCATATACCACACATAACACACACATGCATATATATGCCTACACATCTGCCAGTATATACACATGTGCATACACACATGCATGCACACAGGTTCATATACCACACACAGTACACATACACATACATACACCACATACAGTACACATACACGTGCATACACATACATGTGCAAACCACACACTTTACACACTCACACACACATAGACAAGCTGATTGCTATTTCATTGGGTGTGTGAGAGAGCGGGAGGGAGAGAGGAAGAGAGAGATTTCTTCATTCATCCATCACTGGTAACAGTTTAATTTTTTCTCTTGTCTTAGGAACACTGCACAATGGCCATAGGAGTGAAGGCATCTTGGGCAGGTCCATGAGGACATTAACAGAGCAAGGAAATCCTTTCTCCAGAGTAGGTGTCCCTTCTGGTGGGGCACTGGTTATAAAGAAGCTCCAGGAGAATGAAGAGATTCTCTTGTGTCCAGCTGCCTGTGCTACTCGCTGGTGGGTACTTTGGCCTTGCTCCCCTTGCTACTGGGTCATGTGTGCATCTACCATTCAGCTATCTTCTAAGGACATTGGAACCCAGCCTACATCCAGTCTTGTAGACTGAACAGCTACCAGGATTTATGGCTATCATCTGTAGACAGCTCTTGTTGGACTACCCAGCAGGTATCTTGTAAGCTAATCTAATAAGTCCTTTTTTAAAGTACATATTATTCTATCTGTTCTTTTCTTCCAGAAAACCCTGACTGATAAAAAAAATGTATTTATTCCACATTTATTAGATGTAGCTTTATCAAATAAAAAAAAATATTAGGAAGTCACTGTTTTGGACTTGGCTTCTTCTCAAAGTCCCAGCAGAGCAGACCAAACCACAAAACTGAAATTACTCTAGCTAAGCAAACCAAAATAGTCACTACTGAGACATCTAAAGATTTCGTTTCTTTTTTATCTTAAACGCACAACTCAAATGTTAATTTTAGCATCCTGGTATATTCCTGATATGCTGCTAAAAATATTAGAATGGTCTCTTTGTAGCAAGTATATAATATGTGTATGCATGTTTCATTGATGCAATAACAATTTGTGGATTAAAAGAGCAATGCCAAGAGATTTGTCATAGAAATTGTAAATCAGAGATGATTATGCTGGATCAGAATATTTTCTTTGGTATTTAAGGCATGTTAACAAGGGCTCAGGTGCAAAATGCACAGTGAGTCTCACTGAAATGACAGTAACTGTAAACGCTCTATTTGTCTGTGAACAGCTGCTGCTCAGTGTACCTGTTGATGCCACTGTTCTGCACAATCTTCAGCTGTCAGCAGCAAAAACCTGCTCTCATCACCGATTTTAAAACAACAGTACAAATGTTAATTCACTTGACCTGATCTTTTCATCACTTGATCCAAATGGTGTTGGAACAAAGATGGGTAAGTGTGGGAACTTTTAACAGACTACCTGGTAAGATTAAACTGTATGTAGCCAGGCTTCTCTTCAACCTGGCCAATCCTCATAAATTCCCGTGTGTTAGACTTTGCTTTGACTGCCTCTAGACACATCGACCTACTTTGAGTTCTTGCAGTGTGTCAAGCTTTAAGCTAACCTTGAGCCTGGTTTTTATGATCTTTTGCCAAGCAGTTTGCTTGATTCACTCCCACTCATTCTCAGCCTCTCAATTGACACATTTTCTCAAGGGAACTTTTCTTGATGCCTCAAATTAAGCCAGATCTACCATTATATACCTTGCACATCCTGTATTTTTCCTTCACAGCCTTTAGTACATTATAATTAAATAACAATGTATATCATTACAGATTTATGTATATTCCCATTTGATTACCAACATTTTAGGGCACTCAATATGAGTTAAAATATAAATGAGAAATATAAAGGTGCTTTACCTGTTGAGACCCTTTCTTGTCCTGATGATTTTTGGAAGTTTTCTTCTAGATTACAGATAAAGCTGAATGCATTTATCATGCACATCAGGATGTTTTGAAGTGTGTGTTTATATATTGTGAAGTGGTTAAATTTAGATAATTAACAAATATATTTCCTCATACACTATCCAATATGGGTTCACTATAAATATGACTAGTCATATCTGGAATAGTGGAATTTTTCAATTAGGAACTTTGCACCAGAAACTTCAGCCTCCTCAGCCTTTCCTTTCTAGAACAGGTTAGAGGTCAGGTTAAAGATTGCTTTATGGGGTGTAGTGAGCAAATCTCATTTGTGCCTGCAAGATGGTGCTGACTTCTGCTGAACGCCCAAATGCTGGTGTGTGCTTATGTGGAAAAACAACTCCTTACATGGCTATAGCTTGATACTTGGCTTACTTCCGTGTATGTGGTCCAATCCTCATTGTGTACGTATAGACCAGGGATAGGGTCTTGCCATGCTTATAAGTCGTTGCTTATCCTGGTTGACGAAGAAGACTGTAAATGCTCAAGGTTTCCTGAATAAACTGCTGTAGAGAAGAACTTGTGGTCATTTCCTTTCTTGCTGGTCGAGTCAGGACGCAACAAGTGGATCTGCCAACCCTTCGCCATCCCAAGAGCCGCGGAGAGCCACTGCAGGTTCTGCAGGACTGGACCTCCCTGCCACCTCCAGACTCATATTAACTCCCCAAATGGGGGTTCAATTAACTAATACTTATTTCCAGGGGCCCCTTCCAAAGAGCGCTATAGGTCTTTTGTTAAAAAGATCCTCCACATGTCTGAGAGGTCTCAGAATACATCCAGGTGTCATAGACCCTGACTTTACTGGTACTGTCAAAATTATGGTGGAATCTCCAAAAGACATTTCTGCTATTTCCCCTGGGGATCGCATAGCACAGCTTCTTCTATTACCCAGTATGCATAATCTTTTTTCAGCAAAAACAACAGAAAGAGGAAATCAAGGTTTTGGTTCCACCGGGATAGATTTGACATACTTGTCATTGGAGTTAGATCAAAGACCTATCTTAGAACTTGAAATAAATGGTAAAAAGATTCTAGGATTATTAGATACAGGGGCAGATAAAAGTATTATAGCACAAAAGGACTGGCCATCAGACTGGCCGATTCAAAGCTCTTCACAAACATTGCAGGGATTAGGCTTTGCTAATACCCCTGATATAAATTGCAGACAGCTTTGATGGAATGATAAAGCAGGGCATTATGGGATCATTCAGCCCTATGTATTGGAACTCCCCATAACATTGTGTTGGAGAGATTTGTTAAAAGACATGGGATTTAAATTAACTAATGATTATTCTAAATTTTCTACGAAAATAATGAAAGAAATGGGATATCATCCTAAGTATGGATTAGGAAAATATCTTCAAGGGAGACAAGAGCCTATTGAGATTCAACAGAAAAAGGACAGGGTTTTTCCTAGGGGCCACTGGGGAAGGTATTCCCATAACTTGGAAAACAGAGGACCCTGTGTGGGTTCCTCAGTGGCCTCTATCCTCTGAAAAGCTGGCTGCTGAAAAAGAATTAGTACAAGAACAACTCTCCCTGGGACACATTAAGCCCTCAGTGTCCCCATGGAATACCCCTATTTTTTTTAATAAAAAAGAAATCAGGAAAGTGGAGACTATTACATGATCTAAGAGCAATCAACAATCAGATGCAAATAATGAGACCTGTACAACGTGGTCTACCATTACTTTCTGCGTTACACACTGCATGGTCAATAATTGTTATTGATATAAAAGACTGTTTTTTCTCTATTCCTTTATGTACTCAAGATAGTGAAAGATTTGCCTTTACTGTTCCTTCCTGTAATTATGAAGAGCCCGACCAGAGGTATGAATGGATAGTTCTACCTCAGGGGATGGCAAAGAGTCCAACTATGTGTCAATTGTATGTAGGGGCAGCTATTGCTCCACTAAGGAAGAAATATCCTTCACTTAGATGTATTTATTATAATGGATGACATCCTTTTAGCAGCAAAGGAAGATAATCTGCTTGAGTCCAGTTATATTGATTTAATAAAAATACTAGAAGAACAAGGATTATTTATAGCACCTGAGAAGGTCCAAAAGGATAAGGTAATTAATTATTTAGGAGCAAAAATTACAAAGGCGACTATAGTTCCACAGAAAGTAGAGTTGAGAAAAG
>PVHP010047475.1:0-12890 GCA_004024765.1 Zapus hudsonius
CACCAAACCCAGCAGCAAAAATGTATAGTCCCTGCTGGCCTCATACTCCTGATCCTCCTGCCTCTGTCTAGCAGTTCCTACCCACCACAACCAGCACACATATTTAAAATCACAGGAATAATGGAGTTTCAATGCATTCTGTTGAAAAGCTTTGCACTACTGTGATGATTAAGCCTAGGGTCTTTTTCTGCATAGAGAAAGTTGTGATGACAGAATGAGGAAAAGCTTGCTTCTCTAAATCCTGAAGGGGAAGAGAGCGGGAAGCAGAAGGGACTACAGTCAGGAATGTGTGCTCAGTTCCCTGCCCTGGACTCTGGCCAACATGGAGGAGAGATCGGTGGAGGGAACACAAAGGGAAGAGGGCTCCCAAGGGATCAGAGACTTTTTGAAAATTTCCTCTTTAGTTCTCCGCAATATGAGGTGGCCCACAGTTAGAAAAGAAGGGACTGTGTGGATTAAAACTATTTTCTTTGCCCTCTAAAACCACCTAACATTTTTTTGTAGTAAACCTCACACGCATTATGTGCAATGGCTTATACACATCTTCAAAATATACATTAGAGAGTATGCTTTTAAAATGAAGAAAGCGAGATTCAGAGCATGTAAGTGATTTGCCCAAGATCACACAGTAAGTGAAAGAACGAGAAATATCCTCTAGGACATTTAGTTCTAGGTTCTGTAGATTGAATCATTGTGAATAGTGGCACTCAGACCTGCTATCCTACATTCTCAATTACTCTATTCAATTATAGACAGGTGGAATCAATTTTTCTTAAAATATAATCTTTAATGAATGAAGACTAATAAAGAAGATGAAGTGAATGATCAAATACAGGGAAATGAAATGTTGTTGGCGATACCAGCAGCCTTTTTCCCAGACAAAGTGACACATAAAAGTAACCAATACACACACATACACATGTATGTATAAACATATGCATTTTTCTCATTACACCCTAGATTTATCTTAATCTAGTACTCATAGTTTGGATGTTTTATTTGAGAAGAATATAACTAACACATCTCTTCTAAAGGGACTATTTGGATAGTGTGCTGAATTACTGAATTACAAAGTATCTAATTAAAGTTCAACTTTAAAACGAGTATGGAATCCATCTCTTTTACATCTGGTGTCCTGGATGGATTCAGAAATTCATTTGAAAATATTTATTGGGCACATGCAATGTTAATATATTCTAATGTGAGGAAAAGTCATGTAACATAAAATAGGGAGTTTTAAGGAGGTGAGCATTATGGGCAGAATGTTTGATAGGAATTTCAGAGTTTAGGTCCGCATTTTGAATAGTGAATATTGGAAAACTGAAAAGTATTGTTGCAAATACGTTCAATGACACCTTGGAAAATATTGGATACTCATATAAATCAAGAATTAGAAAAATAGCAGTAAAGAAAGAAACAACATCAAAAATTAACGTGTTGAGACATTTTTGAAACTTTTGAATCATAGCAAGATCACTGAAACATCTTATTTTTCTAAAGATGCCTCCTTTCTATCATTTTCAAGGATTAGGCCAGGGCTATTTAAATCTTCAGAGATGCAGCTCCCCTGTAGGGAGACAAAGTGGATCATCTATTGAGAGGCAACAAGGAGTGGGGTAGAGAGGGATAGGAGCCAAGCGCTGCCCACAGCACGTGACTGCAGCAATGCACCCAGCGTGCTCACACCTCTCCATAGTCACTCATTTTAGTAGTGTCTGATATTGAACTGCTTTTAAAAATAGGATATTAGGGGGCTGGAGAGATGACTTAGCCATTAAGGTGCTTGCCTGCAAAGCCCAAACCCAGGTTTGATTGCCCAGTACCCATGTAAAGCCAGAAATATAAAATGGATTGGTAACTTGTGTCCAGAGTTTGTTTTCAGTGCCTGGAGGCCCTGGCATGCCCATTCTCCCCCTCTCTCTCTCTCCTTGCAAATAAATAAAATATTTTAAAAAAATAGGATTTTAGTAAATATGAGACTTGCAAAGTGCACTGAAGCACATTCGTTGCTACTCATGGAGCCCATGACCCCTGAGAAGGCACGCTTAAGCCAGCTTCAGGAAGAGCAGACACTGCTGATGGTCACTCACGAGATGTCAGCTGGCCTCCAGCTGATCAGGCTATCACTGATGCTCAAATGATACCTGAGATCCTAACAGCCAGAAGAGTCCAGCTCCCGTTGTCTGTTCATAGAATCACAAGCTAAAAGTTAGCTTACATTTTAAGTCAGCAATTTTGGATGGCTTTTAATACAAGAAGAGGTAGTTGACAGTGTATTTAAGTGCCTCATCTGTGATAGCTCCTTAAAGGATAATTTATTCCACAACCACTCATGGTTACTCATAGGCACTTGCATTTTTGTTGGAAATATTTCATACATGCAAGCTAGTTGATAGGTAAGTAAAGACACCGCTGTGTACATATTTTCACAACATATATACACACAATTAGAAAACACAATTGTTTTGAAGTCCTAGAAATACTTAGGACCCCTAAGGTGACTTTTATCATATTTGTATTATTCTATCTAAGCAGTTCATCACTACTTCCCAAATAGGTACTTGCTACTGATGTATTTATCAAATGTATTTCCCAACTCCTAGCAATAAGGCCCCCATTTATGCTTGGTTATACAAAATATGCAGTGTGAAAATTAAAATTAGATGTGCTCATTAAAATATATGCCAATTATTTTCATTCCAGCAACAAATTGGATTTTAGAAATCGTTTTGATCTAGATCGAGCTGCAATTTGCTAAGGTTGGGGAAAGCTAACTTCTGTCCTGTGGCGTTTGAAGAGACAGGCTGGCAAAGTCAATAGTCTGCTCATAACAGGTGATAAAATAAAAAAAAAGTCAATAAATTACTTTTTACTACAGGAAAAATTTCTGCTTTTTATGCCAAAAAAAGAGTTGAAATGCCAGAAGCAGTTGAGGACTAAATTACGGAACACTTATTTTATCACAATGGAACACTAATGGTAAGGCTTGATTACAACAAGCAGTCCAATTGCATGAATTTGGACTGCAAGGCAAACAGGCTTTTATATTCATTAGAAAAGTTATTGATTCTGGAAGGTCAGCACTAATAAAACTACACTATTTTCTCAGGTCTGTTTTATGCAGAGGCTGATTATTTGATCAATGACATTGAGCAAAAGGAAAAGCACTCATTGCTTCTAATCTCCCTCCCCTCACTTCTAATTGTACATTGCTGCTGGTGGATACATGAAGAGAAAATGTGGATCCTATGCAAGTGAAATGCCAGTAACCCCTGGGCACATATAGCTCTATAGGAGTTTCCTATAGCTATATGGGAGTGTTGATCAATCAATTTCATATAGCTACACAGGAGCGTTGTTACGTAAATTGCAATTATTTGAATAAAATTATTAGAATCTAAAGTTTAAAGTAGCAATAAATGTGATTATGTTAATAAAGCAATTTAAATTTCACACAGGGCATAAATTTGTTAGAAATTGATTTGTGCATAATCACTCATAAACGATAAATGATACAAATTATTTCAGTGAGCAGCTGCATGAATTCTATGCAAGTTGGCATTTTGTCTGTTAAAGATACTTCTAAGAAGTATTTTGATTAATATTTTGCATGTTTGCAGTAGGTGTGGTGTGTTGTGTGAGTGGTTAAGTGTGTTATCAAATGATTCCTTCCAGTATTCACCCACTTGGTTTTCCTTTTGACAGAGGCTGGAGCTGGCTGTTTACAAGCCCAGTGCTTCTACAGTTTCTTCCCCCCACAGGACTTGTGTGTGACCATCACCAGCTGTTTCTTTATATGGGTTCTGAAGATTCAAACTCAGTTAGTCTCAGGTCCCCTCAGGCCCTCATGAAACACACTTAACCACTGAACCATCTCGACAGCCCCATTTTTGAATTAATTTTAATAAAAGTCATAGATAATCGTGAATAAAGATGCACATCTTATTTCTGGTCTGGTGTTTGATAACAGCAATGAGAATGAGACGGTAAGTATAGCATCCTTCTTCCCTCTTTGGAAGCTCTTATATTGTATTAATTGTTTCCTTTAAAATGTGAAGTTGTGCTTATAACCCAAAGAGAATCTATTTACTTCCTTTGCCCTCACACATAAGGTCCTTAGATTGCTTCGCTTCCCAACACACCTCTCGCAGCACATTTACAAAGGCCACTCTTGGAAATCCTCTAGCTAGTTTGTGTCACCCAGGAAATAATCAGTGTTAATCTTGTTATGCAAAGTTCTTCCCTAATATCTCTTCCTTTGCCCTCTGTCAGATCATCCAGCACCCTTTTCCTTCCTTTCCTTCAGGAGTTATTTGATTGCAATCCTTCAGCTGCCAACTCTGCAGCTCTGTCCCTTTGCTGTTCCTTTGTCCTCAGTCTTGAAGACGTTCGCTCTGCAAACAGTTCTGGACTGCCAGTTATTTTCTCTGGACATCATGAGACCATTTCATTATATGCTTGCTTTGTTCATTATCTCCTTGGATAAGCCAGCTGTCTTTCTAAATACACTGTAGTGGGATTTATGGCTGTTTGTCCAGGACCCTGTGAGCATTACAGGCTTAAGTTCACTTTATATTATAATTTGGGACCTGAGAATTGAAGTCGGCATAAACACTATGGATTCAGGCTCCAAGCCAAGGGCAGGCTAGAGAACATTAAATTAGCAGGGGTGATGTTTATATTTTTCTTCCGCCCTCGCCTATGATGCGTCAGCATTTAGACAGAGTTTTCATCCGTTTCTCTGGTTCTGGGCTTGGCACAAGTGATCTCACTCTGAGACTTTAGACCACAGGATGCTGGATGTGGTCTGGTCTCAAGGTGTCTCATGGCTCCGTTGGCCACATTCCTCTTTCTGTTGTGGTCTCCTGAGATCCTGCCCACCTGGACTTCCTCTAATTCCATGGGGACATGTCTATTGCTTTACAAGTTACATCTGCCCTTTGTGTGCCTTCCCTGTGTGTCCTTACTTGAGAAACAAAAAAATCAGGAGAAATGTAACATCTCTGTTCAATCATATTTGTAGGAACAGAAATATCCCCCAAAATTTTTCATGCACTTCAAATTATTAAGACTGAGAGGAAAATATTGATGAGTAAGCTCTTGTGGTTAGTGCCTGAAACCATCTTGCCATATCAATTATGAGGTTTAAAAGCTAAAGATTTACAAATAATAATATCTTCCTGTTAATTCTTTGTACATCCATGAGGCAAAACAGAGTATCCAATACTTTAAAATTTTTATCTACCAATGAAATTTGAAATGAGGAATATATTAGAAGCATAAAAATCCAATTTTACATAGATGTTAAGAAAAATATACCCTTTCCTATAGTTCTCACTCAATTATTTTTTTAAAATATTATTTATTTATTTATTGGAGAGAGAGAGAGAGAGAGAGAGAGAGAGAGAGAGAGAGAGAGAGAGAGAGAGAGAGAATGGGAGCTGGGGCCTTCAGCCACTACAAACAAATTCCAGACACATGTGCCACTGTGTGTATCTGCTTTATGTGGGTACTGGGGACTTGAACTCAGGACCCTCTGCTTTGCAGGCAAATGCCTTAACGACTAAGCCATCTCTCCAGTCCTCACTCAATTATTCTTAACCTTTTAAGTAAACATAGCTAACTGTGAAAGGACCATTGACAATAGCAGAAATAATTTTATTTGCTGGGGCTGAATAAAGGTGACTGAATTGTTTTGGCTAATGAAATACAAACATCTCAGGGTCTTCTATGCTTTATACAATCTCTTCCCTACACTGTTACAGACTATGGGAATTATTTTACAGATTATATCCATCCAAATCCTCTTGTTAAATTCCTTCTGCCAAGCTAGTTCCATCGCCAATTCCGTAGTCATTGCTCATCAAAAGAATCGCTATATACCAGCATCCCACCAACGATTTGTATAGTAAAGAGAGCTCTCTGGTCCAGAAAAGAACATTGCTCAAAGTACTCAGCAGAGAAGTCATCAATCCATGATATCACAAAGTCCACAGTTGCTACTATGTGCGCTGAAGGAATGACACGTGGAAATAACATTCCTCCATCCACGAGACCGTAACGCTGAAGATCATACCTCCACCATGAACACTCTCATCCTTAGAAGACAGTGCTTGGTAGGTTGTAGCACTTTATAAGTTTTTTTTTGCAAAGATTTTTATTTGAGAGAGAGAGAAGAGAGAGAGAGAGCTTATAGGTGCTCCAGGCTTTCTGCCACTGCAAACAAATTCTAGATCCATGAGCCACTTTGTGCGTCTGGAATGGAACCAAGATGGGCAGGCTTTGCAAGCTCCACCTTTAACTGCTGAGTCATCTCCTCAGCCCAATAATTTAAAAACTATACATCTTTTCATATAGATGAAATGATTTTATACCCCCCTCCCCGAAATCTGGGTATTTCAGTCTTAAAAATATAAAGTCTGCCAATCAGAAATGTTACTTATTCAAACACACTATGAAAAAGTAACATAATAAGACTGAGTTATAAATCTATTGCAAGTTGAGATTTTTCTTGCTATTTTGCATTGTTCTTTCTAGTTGATTTTTTTAATAAAAGGAGACCAGGAAGAAAACATAATAACACAAAAATATTCTTTCTCTGTCTAAAATAAAATAGAAATTACAACAATTCATCCATATGATCTAAGTCAGCTCAGTGTAGGTAGTAACTGATTTCATGTTTTAGGGTTAGGTTCATCCCATCCTCTTCAGGGCCTTCTAACCAGACGATACCTCCATGCTCCTTTGCAATGTTATATCTTTTAGTCTGCTATCCAAGGGTAAGTATTTTATGGTACCAATTGATTCTGGATTTAGTTTTGTGTATATCTACCCCCACTGCAGTCTTCCTATTCCCTCCCCAAACCCTTCCATCCCTATAATCTGTCCTTAGCATTGTCTGCCAGGTATGCCTACAACTCAAGCTGCTCCTGGTTAGGAAGAACAGATGAGGGAGAATAATGCAGCATGTCTCTCTTTCTGTGCTTGCGTGAGTTCACTATCTGCTCCAAATCCATCCATTTTTCTGCAAATGTAATTATGCTGATTTTCCTTACTGCTGAATAGAATTCCATTGTGTATATGTACCATTTCTTCATTTTCCATTTGTCCAATGATGGACATCTAGGTTGATTCCAGTTCTTAGCTATTGTGAATTGAGCTGCTATAAACATGGTTGAGTAAATGTCTCTGTATTGAAGAGAGGATCCTTTAACATAAATGTTCACTAGTGGAATAGCTGGGCCAGTTAATATTTATGTCTTTTTAAGGAGCCTCCATAGTGGTTGTACAAGTTTGCACTCCCACCAGCAGTGAATGAAGCTTCCTCTCTCCCCGAATCCTTGCCAATAACTGTTGTAATTTGATTTTTTAATGATTGCCATCCGTCACACCATGAGTGCTCTCAGAGTAAATCCTACACTCTTATCTTGGTCCCTTAAACAATTAGCTCTTCCGAAGAAAGTACTTTTCAATGACTTCATTGGCTTTAAGGTATTTTTAAGATCAGTTTACTCTTTAGAGGATGTATTAATTGCTTTACTCATTTCTGTGATGGAATACCATAGGAGATGCAATTTAAGGAAGAAAAAGTTTAATTTTGGCTTCTAGTTCCAAGAGTACTGGCAGGGAGGACATGGTGGAAGGTCAGGTTGCAAGCACAGTCAGGAAGCAGAGGGTGAACAGGAAGCGAGGCCAGGCTTTAAAAGTTCAATCCTCAAGGCCTTCCCACAGTGACTCACTTCTCCAGCAAGGCTTTACCTCCCAACCTTTTTTTAACAGCGCTATCTGCTGGTGACCAAGCTAATACTAGAGCCTATGGGGGAGAGCCTACAGTAGAGGATATTTTGGATCTGTTGTGTATTTTGACAAGACCTAATTGTAAAATTTTATAGCATTTTAACAGAATCTGTTTTGTGGATTGTTACTGATTGAAGCAATGGTTGTTGCATTCTTCTTAGGTGGAGTGGCTCCTTCATTCCATGCAATATAAACTGAAATTTATATTTCAGTCAATGTGTAATTGAAACTAGCACTAATGTATTGGAACATTCGTAAATTTGGCTAGCGTGTGTACTTAGAGCTATCATTAACTAATATTATGAGTGACTTTGTAAAATGTAATTTTATGGATTAAAATATTTCTTAAATCTAAAACTCAGATATTTCATGACTATTCTCTTAAGAAAAATCCAATGAAATCTATGAATATAAAAAGTAGTCTAAGTTGCTGAAAAAGCCCACTTTAAAACCTTTGAAATATACGTATTTATATTTCATCAGTTGATTTTATTTTTTATAAGAATAATTCTACAGAAATTCACATTGTTTTATAAAAATAACTCTGCAAATAGTCTCTTTACTCTCAGGCAACATCTGAATGTTGGATATTCCATGGTTTCACTTACAAAGTTGGAACAAATTAACTCTATGAACACCATCCAAAGTATATTCTTGACAAAGTGCCTGATACATTTAGAGATGTTAACATAGAGCAATGCCAAGTCAGTTATTATGTTTCATATCTGTCAATTTGTTATTAGTAAAATAGTAAGTTAAAAAATACTTTCCCATATCTTTATTAAATAGTTTCATTTCTCTTGTCTGATCATGGCTTAGATGTATTACTAAGATGCTAAGACAGCTCTTTAACTTGTTCTAATTAATAAATGTCTATACTCATAATGCATTAATTAATAGGGCTTCCCCATCTCCAGTTAGTTCATTCAAAAATATTCATTAAATGTGAATCAAATCCTGTTCTAAATATTGGAAAAACAATATAAAGAAACAATCAAAGTAACACCCCTGAGAGCTTATTATAATGAAAGATTTAGACACTAAATAAACACATACCACAATCCCAAGGAGTAATTTTTTTAGAGAACAATAGGGGATAAAGTTAGTTTGAATGATGGGTATCAAACTGTAGTTAGAATGTGTGATGGTAAATCTCTGGTTGTCAATTTAACAGGATTTAAAATAGTGTTGATTTATTTTCAAGGGGAGAAAGAGAGAGAGAGAATGAATATGAGAAAATGAGAAAATGAGAAAATGAGAACGGCCATGCCCGGGCCTAATGCCACTGAAGAGTAACTCCAGACACATGTGCTGCTTTGTGCATCTGGCTTTATCTGGCTTTATGTGATACTGGCCAATCAAACTCAGGGCCTTTAGGCTTTGCAAGAAAGTGCCTTTCGCTGCTGCTACATCTCTCTAGCCCTTAGTAGGATTTAGAATCATCATGGAAACTAATCTTTTGACATGATGGTTAGAGATTTTCCAGTTAAGATCCACCCCAATTGTGGGTGGCTCCATTTTGTGAGCTGAGGTCCTGGATTAATTAAAAATGAAGAAGGTGGCTGAACAGTAGCATTCATTGCTCTCTTCTGTTTCTCACTGTTGAACTGAATGTGATCTGCTCCTGTACCCAGGTTTCCCTGCCATGGTGAACTGTAACCTGGAACTCTAAGCTGAAATAAGCCCTTTCTCTCCTAAACTGATATTTGTCAGATATTTTGTTCTAGCACTGAGACAATAGACAATAGTATAGAAAGAAAAATCAACTTGTAATTCTCTGGCTACAGCCCAGAAGGGCTTATAACAATCTAACATAAATTTTATGAAGAACTAGAATAGATACTTCGTAGTCTCCATACTCAAAAGTAATGATGCAAGTTAAATTTATTTCCTTAAAAATCATTTCATATTTTATGTTAGGCTAGTATCTGCTTTTCAGATGACCTAGACTAAGCAGTATCTAATAGATGCTCTATCCTTACTTTTTGAAGAGAGGTGAATAGCTGGACGATTTTGAATGTACCTCACACCGTTCATAAATCTTTTAGATACATTTAGTGAAATGTACATTTTCACGAGCATTTATTGGAGTAAGGATGTTTGATTGGTAGAAGTTATGATGTGACCTGTTCATGGGAAGGAAGCTGCATAGTGTAGTCATGTGGACATGGGGTAATGCTATCACTAAGTTCTCAGTCAAGTATAACAATGAAGATCAAGTGATGTACTAATATTGATACATGGGCCATTTGGCAATTTTGCTCTATATCTCAAAACACATGCTTTCCTATTTATGGAATATTTTGAGAAGTACATTGAAATGTGGCAGAAATACAGTGTATGGGATATAGCCTGAAATGGTCACCGAATATCAAAACCACAGGTGTGTTAGTGATCATCTGAGTGTACATGCTCATTGGAACATACCAGTGAGAGAACTAGTCTCATTAGATTCCGTATGCTCACATGTATGAAGAGAAGTATATTTGTGGCTGTAGGCAAACATAGCAATACCTGCCTTTTATTTCTTCCTTTCCTCATCGTGTTCATCATTAGCCAAGGACTGACTATGTTGCACACGTCTGCTTTACACGGAAAGCTATTCTCTACAACACAAAGGTTGCATCATAGATCTCCTTTCAGAGATGATGAAGTGAAACCCACAATGAGGGAAGATGTTCTATGACACACAGAAAGGTATCTGCCACAGCATCTCAAAAGGTGGGTCATAGATCCTCATCCGTGGATGATGTCCTAAGCCCACAGTGAGGTGAGATATTTTATATTCCACAGCTAAAACTGTGTCTTGCAAACTTCAAAATAGAAACCAGATATTGTATCTTTTGAATCTTTGTAATTACCCATCTAAAACCCTGCTAAATTGGCTTTAGGTATTTAGACATACCCACCTACTTACTTTCTCATATGACCTGTTCTAGAGGAAAAAATAACAGATGCACTTAATAGCTTAGAAGACATTTAAACAGGTGGACCTCAAAGCATGTGAAATGAACATATTGCTATTGTTTATGATACTTTTCTTTTTTTTCTATCTTTGATGGAAACCCTAAAGGCATTTCAACACTTAAAAAACGTTCATCTGTTTCATTATGCTCCTTAATACAAATAATTTTTAAAATGTTCATTCTAAACAACAACAAAAAAGCAGCTGCTACAAATTCTGAATAAGTTTTTGATGTATGGTACTGTCTGCCAAGTAAGCTGTTTTTGTTCAAATGGAATATGAAAATTAGTTTAAAATTCTCTTTAACACACTATTATGATTTGTGTTATCAATAAATATTAATGTTCTTTTCTAACTGTCTTATTTTCAACTTCTATGGCTAAAATATTTTATTAAATTATCTTTGTTTTTAACCATGAGTTCTGAAATGTATGGTAATAAGCTAAAAATTTTGAGGAAATTGAATTTGCGTTTTGCTACCCTTGTTCCTTGACCATGGACTTCTCCTATTGTAGAACCTTCATGTTCATTTGCCAGTTATGATACATTTACATTCTTCAGTATGTTGTGCTGGAATTTTCTGATCTTACCTCTACTCTTCTACCAAAAACTTTCTTTTTATGACCTAAGTCCTAGAAATCTAAACAAAAAAGAAAGGTGTTTGAAAAGATGCTAAAAGCGCCAGAGAAATGATCATCCCTGGAGATTGTGTTGTAAATTATAGTCACCATTAATAAGAGGAAGCTTCTTGGCTTGAATGTGTTGCTATAGGCTCTCGAGAGATGAGAGAGAGAGAGAGAGAGAGAGAGAGAGAGAGAGAGAGAGAGAGAGAATGAATGAATGGGTGCTCCACGACCTCTTGCTACTGAATAGCAAATCAGGTATTTACAATAAGAAAATTTAAAAAATTTTATAAAATTGAGTGGGGCAACAATTTCAGGATTACAACCAAATTATTTTCCACACAAAGAAGCTTTTCAGGAGCAAAGCTTCTTACCTGGCCTGGGACCAGGGGTCAAGGTAAACAGGAGACCAATCACCACAGAGTCAGATAACCCATGAAAGGTCAATGGAGGCAGACTCCAATGATACCCAACAAAACCCAAAGCAGAAGTCCAGAGACACTTACGATCTCAACAACAAAGCAGACTTAAAACTCACCCACTATGACTCAGGGACCTGAGCAGAAGATGGGGTAGAAAGGTTTTAAGAGCCATGGTGGGGGAGAATATCCAAAGACATTGGCCCCCTCAGCAACAATGCACAAAGGGGGAAGGAAAAAAAACTGGCAGTTCATAACCCCCTAACCTATGGACAGATCAGTATGCACCCCAGAGAGTACCCCAATGGGTGGGGGACAGAGAGAAGAGAAATGGGGACACCTTCACAAGATTTGCTCATACAGTGTATATACTTATTCATAATCAAGATATTAATTAAACAAAAAAAGAAATAGCTACTTTGGCTGGGGAGATGGCTCAGTGGATAGGTAACACACTTGTGGCCCAAGATGGAACACCCAAGTTTGGGTCCATGTCACCCACATTAAAGCTGGAAGCCACTGTGGGCTTCTGTAACCCCATCATGCCGCTGCTGACTGGGACAACAGAGGTGGGCACAGGAGAATTTCCTCGAGGTTTGCTGACCAGTTAGCCTGGTGGGCACAAAAAATGAACAGTGAACAGGAAGCCAAATCAAGAGAACCTGCTACAGAATGAGATGGAAGGCCAGGGGCAGCTTGGAAGGTGTTCTTTGACCTCCACAAGTGAGAAGTAGCATGAGTTTGCCTACACTCACACGTGCATTCAGAATCCTGAGCATGCAGACACAAGAGTATGTCTACAACATGTGAACACACACATCATGAACACATATGAGTATGCATACACTCACACAGATGAACACACACACACAAAAAGAGAAAAAAAAAGAAGAATTCCAAGTTCCTCATTAAATGCAGGACTGAAATCAGTCTCTCACTTAGGTTTTCTGACTGTGACAAGTTGAATTTCTTTTTTTAAAAAATATTTTATTTATTCATTTTCAAGCAGAGAGAGAGATTGAGATTGAGAGAGAGAGAGAAAGAGAGAGAGAGAGAGAGAGAGAGAGAGAGAGAGAGAGAGAGAGA
>PVHP010047477.1:0-12884 GCA_004024765.1 Zapus hudsonius
CTGTTGCTGTCATCACTTGGCCTAGAACAAAAGCTATCTGTCTATTTGGGTCCCACACTTCCCAGTGTTTCCAGGGTATACAGGTCAACTAGAATAGCATAATCAGAAAGAGTAATTGTTGGGTAGCCCTAGCTGATCACGTCAATGTCTCTGACATTGGAGTCCCTAAGAGGTACCCAAACAAATGAGAGAAACAGGTTCAGGTCTTTTTTTAAAATTTTTTTTGGTTTTTCAAGGTAGGGTCTTGCTCTAGCCCAGGCTGACCTGGAATTCACTATGTAGTCTCAGGCTGGCCTCGAACTCACGACAATCCTCTTACCTCTGCCTCCCGAGTGCTGGGATTAAAGGTGTGTGCCACCACGCCCAGCTCCAGGTTCAGGTCTTAAATCAGAGGGGTTTCTGCATTGAAGGAGCATCTGGCTGAGCCCTGGGCTATATTTGGACATATGATTGAGAACATGCAGGGGTTTTCAATCTGGATGAGCTAGATAAATGTAGTTTCCCAAACTCTGAGTTTAGGGGTGTTGTATGGCATTCTCCCTCTGGGTATAACATGAAGCCATCCTGAGGTAAAGGAATGCTTTGGCCAGGGAGCTATAGCAACTTTGGAGCAGAACAATATGGTAGTACAAGGTTTAAAGTAACAGTAATGGAGCTATTGACAAACTCCCTAGTGGATGGAGGAAGGGAAAGTCACAAGACCCTCACTTGAATTTACAGGACTTGTTTTCACCTTCTCATTCACCCTCCCCATCCCTGCAAGTGATCTTGGGAAACAGCTAGATTACATAGGAAATAGGAGGTTAACTAGATGTGGGATTCCATGATGTGGCTTCCATGAGGTCGTCATCCATGATGTGGTGGGATACAGCTGCCTTTGAGTCACCCATGCTCTTGTAAGCACCCCCTCACCCATGCTTTGTAAGTAACCCTAATAAACTCATTGGTTCACCAAACCTGGTTTTGGTCTGTCCTCTGTACCCTATTTGGGGAGTTTTCCCATGACAAGGGGCTAAGTATTCAGTGAATTAAGGAATCGATGTAAGGTCCTTCAGTTTTGCTTGCTTCCACTGGCTGCCTGGCCAGTCTAGACCTAATCTGGTGTTTAGTCCAATGCTCAAGGTCACAGGTTCAGTATTTTGGTAACAGCTACCCAAATTGGCCTTGGGTCTATCATATCCTGGAGACAGTAGGGAGTGGAATGCAGCTGAAGGAGGGGGCAGTGGATATGTGTGGTCATGTAGTGAGGGATGGTGACTTATTTGAGGATTCTAGGAATCCAATTTAGTACATTGTGAATGCTAGGAAAGCACTGTATCTCTGAGCTATACCCCAGCTCCAGCATGATGACTCTTATTCATTTAACCAACATTCCCCCTTGCTCTTGGGTTCCCATTCTATAAGGACTTTATTTTATCTTATTTTATTTTTTTGGACTTTATTTTTTTTAGGACTTTATTTATTTATTTATTTTTGGCTTTTCAAGGTAGGGTCTCACTCTAGCCCGGGCTGACCTGGAATTCATTGTGTAGTCTCAGGGTGGCCTCGGACACACATCAATTCTCGTACCTCAGCCTCACAAATGCTGGGATTATAGGTGTGTTCCACTATGCTCAGCTTAAAAAATACTATTTATTTATTTACATTTATTTATCTATAAGGACTTTATGTTCCTAGAGGTCTAGCTGTTCCTAGAGGCTCAGCTCACTGGTGGAAGACCTTGTGCCAGGCAATTATTAGAGGTCTGGTGACCAGGTATGGTGGCTCACACCTGGGAAGCAGAGGCAAAAGGATTGCCACAAGTTCAAAGACAGTTTGTACTACACAATGAGTTCCAGGACAGCCTCAGCAACAGAGATGTCTCAAAAAAAAAAAAAAAAAAAGGGGGGGGGGGAAGAGGGGAGGCATGGTGGTGCATACCTTTAATACCAGCACTTGGGAGGCAGAGGTAGGCAGGTTCGAGGCCAGCCTGGGAGTACAGAGTGAGTGCCAGGTCATCCTGGACTAGAGTGAGACTCTACCTCAAAACAGACAAACAAACAAACAACAAAAGCAACAAAAGATGGGGAGGGGGCATTGGAAATACTAGAAAAGAATACCTTGCAAGGGAAGAAAGGAAGGAACTGGTTTCAGGGAAATGTGGCAATGACCCTAAAACATGCCTACTGGAAATTTTTCTCAGATAAACTTAAAAATGACCCTAAAACATGCCTACTGGAAATTTTTCCCAGATAAAATTAACCTTTACTTTCTGCCACAGCTGCAAGACAATCTCGCCTCTGTGAAATCCAGACAAAAGGGACCCTTCTCTTGCTTGACTTGGCTAGACCTGTTTGCCAGCCAACTGCAGGCCTGGCATTTGGGTCATGAGCCTACTCTTGGCCAGTACTAAGCCATATCTTGATCTTATTTTTTTCTTTAATTAAGTAGAAACTTTATATGGACATTTGTGAGAGCAGCAGTCAGTCATGGGGGTGGTACGCAGTGCCTCTGGATACTCCTTCCTACTCTGTGGCTCTTATAATCTTTCTGCCCCAGTCTTGGTGGGTGTATTTTTTTTTTTTTTTTGGTTTTTTTGAGGTAGGGTCTCACTCTAGCCCAGGCTGACCTGGAATTCACTCTGTAGTCTCAGGGTGGCCTTGAACTCATGGTGATCCTCCTACCTCTGCCTCCCAAGTGCTGGGATTAAAGGCATGTGCCACCACGCCCGGCTTGGTGGGTGTATTTTAATTCTATTTTAGTGTTGAGCTCTCAGTAACTTCTGAATTTCTGATTTGGAACATTTTGAGTATCTTCAGTGTTTGTCTCCATCACCCTGGAGCAGGTAGTCAGACTTCCTCTTCCTCTGTGGTTTCTAGGTCCTCTCCTGTTCTATCAGGCCTGGTAGAAGAATCAGCAGCAGTAGGAGCCTCCCTCTCTTGGGAAGAGCTAAGGACTGCTGGAGGTATGCTTCTCAGGAACAGGCCAGAGTAAAACGTCCTAGGAACCCTAAGATCAGAGGAATGAATGCTTACTCCAGCAAAGGGTTTACTGGCTTTGATCTGGGTTAGAAACCAAGATCTTAGCTGAAATAAATCTTAGTCCTCAGCAAACATGGGAGCATTTGACTTGGTCCCTGTACAGGGCTTGGACTCTTGGAGATCAGTGCTTGTCAACCAGAAGGTAAGGTAGGCAGCGACCCAATTCCTTCCTTATCAAACAAAAAACTGAAAACTGAGTCTCTACTTTTTTTTTTTTTTTAATATATATTGCTGTTGTTTTGAAACAGGGTCTCAGGTAGCCTAGGCTGCCCTTAAAATTGCTGTGTAGTAGAGGCTGGCCTTGAACACCTGATCCTCCTGCTTCCACCTCTCAAGTGCTGGGTCTGCTTTTTTTTTTTTTTTTTTTTTAAGGCAGGGGATCTTACTCTAGCCCCAGATGACCTGGAATTCATTCTGTAGTCCAAGCTGGCCTCGGACACACATCAATTCTCGTACCTCAGCCTCACAAATGCTGGGATTATAGTTCCACTATGCTCAGTTTAAAAAATACTATTTATTCCAGGCGTGGTGGCGCACACCTTTAATCCCAGCACTCGGGAGGCAGAGGTAGGAGGATCGCCTGAGTTCAAGGCCACCCTGAGACTACATAGTGAATTCCAAGTCAGCCTGGGCTAGAGCGAGACCCTACCTCAAAAAAAAATACTATTTATTTATTTATGAGAGAGAGAGTGAATATAGGCACACGAGGGCCTTTGGCCACTCTGTGCATAAGGCTTTATGTGGGTAGGCTTTGTTTGTTTTTTGGAGGTAGGGTCTCACTCTAGCCCAGGTTGACCTGGAATTCACTATGTAGTCTCAGGGTGGCCTTGAACTCAAGGCTATCCTCCTACCTCTCTTCCCAAGTAGTTCTGGGACTAAAGGCATGAACTACCACATCTTGGCTTTTTTTTTTTTTTTAGAGACAGGGTTATCACTATGTATGTTTCAGCCTTAAGTGTTTGGGTTACAGACATGTGTCACCATGCCCCACTAGGAACTGAACCTCTACTATATACCAGCTATTCGGTGATGGTTGCAATGTAAGGCCAAGCAAATTGGTCTCTGGTGTCAAGGGCTCACACACTCAAGTAGAGGAGAAAAACTGTACAAAATAATCTTCCTGGAACTTCAGGCTGGTGGTGCTTCAAGAAAGAAAACAGGAGCTGAAAGCTTAGGTGACCTGAGGGCAGGCTGTCAGGACTGAAGAAACTCAATCACAATCTCTTGATCGGTCTCTCTCAGGCCCTTAGAACATGAGCTATTTGGGCAGTGGCTTCTGGGCATGTCCCAGGGTCTTACTCTTTGCCCTACCCTCTCTGGCTGTGAGCTCCAAACCACCTGGCCTAGACCCTACTGGGGTTTCAATACTGAGTCACTGGGGACCTTGTGCTTAGGCCCAGAGTGGGCTGTATAGTTCCCGGTGAGCGGAAAGGCATTAACTTTCAGAAATAGTGTTGGTAAACCAGAAGTGATGGTGCATGCCTTTAATCTCAGCACCCTGGAGGCTGAGGTAGGAGGGTTACTGTGAGTTTGAGGGCAGCCTGGGCTAAAGTGAGAGCCTACCTTGAAAAAACAAAACAAACAACAGCAAAAAAAGAAATATTGCCGGGCGTGGTGGCGCACGCCTTTATTCCCAGCACTCAGGGAGGCAGAGGTAGGAAGATCACCATGAGTTCAAGGCCACCCTGAGACTACATAGTGAATTCCAGGTCATCCTGGGCTAGAGTGAGACCCTACCTCAAAAAACAAAACAAAACAAAACAAAACAAAAGAAATATTGTAACTAGGCTTTCATCCTCCTAGAGGATCATAAAAACAGCTGTTTACCTCTTTGGTATAGGCTCCAGTGATGGCTGGTTAGAGCCCAAGAGGTTGGTTTGGCTTCCAGCAGCCAGTCTTTTTTTTCCCTCTGCACTCAAGCAAGCCTGATACTACATGGTGTATTCCAGTTCAGCCTGGAATAGAGAGAGACCCTACCTTGAAAATAAAATATATATATATATATATATATATATATATATATATATATATATATATATATATGTGGAGCCAGGTGTGGTGGTACACACCTTTAGTCCCAGCACTTGGGAGGCAGAGGTAGAAGGATCGCCGTGAGTTCAAGGCCAGCATGAGACTACCTAACCTGGGCTACAGGGAGACCCTACCTAGAAAAAAAAATTTTATTTGCAAGGAGAGAGAAAATGGGCGTGACAGGGCCTCTTTTCCCTGCAAATGAAGTCCAGATGCATAAATGCATGTTCTACTTTGGGCATCTGGCTTTACCTTTAACCACTGGGCTATATCCCCAGCTCTCATTTTAGCCTTAGTATTTATCTTAAAAATATTTTTAGCCCCGTGTGGTTGGTGGCACACATCTTTAATCCCAGCATTTGAGAGGCAGAGGTAAGAGGATCCTTGTGAGTTCCAGGCTACCCTGGGACTACATAGTGAATTCCAGGTCATCTTGGGCTAGAGCAAGACCCTACCTTGAGAAACCAAAACCAAACAATTATTTGCAAGGAGAGAGAGAGAGAGAGAGAGAGAGAGAGAGAGAGAGAGAGAGAGAGAGAATAGGCATGCCAGGGCCTCTAGCTGCTGCAATTCCAGAACTCCAGACACATAGGCCACTTTGTGCATCTAGCTTTACATGGGTACTGGGGAATTGAGCCCAGGTCATTAGGCTTTACAGGCAAGCGTCTCCTCCAATTCATTTTAGCCTTTTTAATAACAGAAGGATTTTAGAGCTGGTTTTAAGAAGCTATTAACTAGGGATGTTTGAGGTTGTTTCCCTGTATTTTGAGCTTTCTTTTCTAGTTTCTGTGAATGAGACTTGGAACTATTCACTTACATATAGAGAACTATAAATAAGTATGTAAGGTGGGGGCATCCCACCTCTGATCCCTCTCAAATTTGTTTCTCCTAGACACTTTGAGGAGGGAAAGACAGGAATCCTTGTCTCAGAACTGAATCGCAGAGGGCAGTAGTCAATTCTGTATTCAGAATGTTTGTTGTGGGTCTGAAAGAATTTCCAGCCTGGTCATAGGCTTAGTGGGAATGGACCCATTCTAACAGTTTGGGAGGGGAGCAGAGTGCATCACAGTTCTCCACTGTCAGGTTCAGTAAATGTCAAATCCCTGGCTTCTGGGATTGGGGGTCACTGGTAAATCCCTGCTAGCGCAAGAGCTACGTTAGGACCCTCCCCTTAAAGGGTGGCAGAATTCTAGCAGTAACCCGCCTCTTACCTCCCACCCACCCAAAGAATGTGGGCCACCGGGAGTGAATGACCGGTGCTAGCGGGTCAGAGCTATTTTGGGAGCCAGAGGAGGCATCGGAGTCTAGCTTTCCAGGCAGGGGGAGGGTAGGCTTGTTGTGCACCAGACACTAGGACAAGGGATAGTTTCTTGCCCCTCCCAGATGTGACTCAAGTTTCAGTATCTGCATAAAGGTTGGGCAGCAAGGTGTTCGAAATCACTCCAATTCGGAGGACACGTCTTTATGTCTTAGAAATACCTCTTGTTTTTCGTTCGAGGGAAATGAGGAATGCAGTTGATGGATGGTGGCAAATTGTGGCCAGACCGGTTCGCGGGCGGGCCTGACTGTCCCAGGTTAGTCTTGGAAGGTCTACAGGCTCCAAGTTGGACAGGGCGCCCCTCCCCCACGCCTGCTACAGAGGGTTCGGGGCCACCGGGACTGGCTAAGGCGTGTCCCGGGACCCACTCGGCAGGCCTCGGAGGCGTGGCTTCCACGACGGAGGCGTGGCTTTCTCGGGGCGGGGGCGTGGCTGACCAATGAACAGAGAGGCGAGGGGAGGGGGCGGGGCCTGCGCGCGGGTGCGGCGCGCTGCGGGGCGATCGACGCAGGCCGAAGCGGGCGGCGCGCGGAAGGCCAGTCGGCGCCGCGCGAGCTTGGCCGCGGGATTGGCTGCGGCACTCGCGTGTCAGGCGGTTGCTAGGTTCCGGCCGCGCGCCCCGCCCTCGCGCTCGGCGCCCTCTCACCACACGGTACGTGCTCGCGCGGAGGCTGCGGCGCGGCGCGGCGCGGCGCGGCGCTCGCGCTCCTGAGGCTCGGGGGCGGCAGCGGCGGCGGCAGCTTGGCGCGGAGTCCCCAGGGAGCGGCGGCGGCGGCGGCGTGCTGGGGCCGGGAGCACCGAACACCTGCCGCAGCCCGCCCGCTGGCTCTCGGTGAGTGCACCGCCTGTCCCCGTCGAGGTGCTTGGATGCCGAGGGCCCCCGCCACCCCCATCCCCGCTGCCGCCGGCCGAGCCCTCCGCGGAACACCTGCTGCTGCTCCCTTTCGGCCTGGGGCGGGGACGCGGTCGGTCGCGGACGTCCTTGCGGGTGAGGAGGCGGTGCCCGCCCGTGCGGAGCCGCCCCTCTGCCCTCGGTCCCGCGGGCGAAGGCTAGAAGCCTTCGGCGGCGAGGCCCGAGCTGCGCGCCCCGGCGATGGGCCAGGCCTCAACCCGGCCCGCGCTCCCGGGAACGCGGGGCCTGCGCGTCCGCCGCGGGCGGGTGCGGCCTGCCTCGGGTTTCCAATGGGGGTCGCGGCCCAGTTAGGCTACATCTCGTCTGCGGGGCGTTGAGCCCCAGCCAGAGGCAGGGAAGGGCGCCGCCTCCACCTCTCGGTTTGTGCTGCTTAGAATCCTGGGGTTCTTTCCTCCCCCTCAGTTGAGCTTCTTTGGAAGCCTATTTAACCACCTTTTCCCTGGGTATTATTATTTTTTGTTTTGTTTTTGAAAACCAAGTTCACTTGTGAGCATATTTGGAAATTGTTCCCAGAGGAAATGCTGTCTCTTTACAGTCCCTTTGCCATCAATTCCAAGTTAATGTTTTAGAAATTCGTAATTTAAAATGCATCTTTTAAAATCTCTACAACTTGAGAAGTTTTTAGATTTATAAGTTGAATTACTTAAGATTCAATTTTAATAGTGATGAAGTTTTGTTTGTTTTTTTTTTTTTTTGGTTTTTCGAGGTAGGGTCTCGCTCTAGCCCAGGCTGACCTGGAATTCACTCTGTAGTCTCAGGCTGGCCTCGAACTCATTGCAATCCTCCTACCTCTGCCTCCCAAGTGCTGGGATTAAAGGCGTGAGCCACCATGCCCGGCTAGTGATGAAGTTTTGACCGGTCTGGCTAGAGTCTGGAACAATACCTTTATGATCTAGAGGTCTAACTTCAGAGTCCAGCTTGCTGTTTCCCTAAATAAGCAAGCAGAAGTAGTTCCTGACATGGAAGCCAGACTCCTAAAGTGAGGGTGATGTTTATAGGACATAAGTTCTGATACAGAGTTGGATGGGCCTCCAGGCGTTTTGGATACTGATGTAGAAGAGTTATTGCCATTTTTATCATGTTGTGCTATGCTTAATGTTCAGAGACATACTTTTGGAATGTTCTAAAAAAGAATATGACCTTAACACGTTGTAGAGGCATAAAAATCTGTGGTTTGAATTAAGGAGACTTGAATTTTTTTTTTTTTTCTGTGAAGTCAAGGAAGAAAAATTCATGGCCTATATGCTTAAAGGAGCTGCTTCTGGGAGAAATAAGATTTCAGTAGAGAGTTAGTTGCATAGTGGGAGCCTGTTTGAGGTGTGTGGAATGATCTAAAGGTAGACTGTGCAGACAGCTAACACCTGGTTGGAACATGAAAGCTTTGTTGACGTGCCTCTGTTGAAAGAGGCAGAGGACAAGTCCTCACTATTCTAGGAAACTGATTTGGCAAAACGCACTCATTTAACAAATATTTAGCTTTACCACTTGCCAAATTCTGTAGAAGATCCTGGGAGCCCTTATACAAGGGTCTGGTTCTGCCCTTAAGGGACTGATGGTTTTGTTAAGAGAATTAGAGACCTGTGATTAATAACTACTCCCAATAAAATGTGTATACACGATAGCCTGAAGGGAGAGAATTCCTGAGCTGTAACATTCAGGGCCAGCAGGAATTAGCTGGAGGACATAAAGGCCTGGACACCAGGAACCACATGTACATGAGTGTCTAAAATAGTGCCTGGGAGTCTTCCATTTTGACAGGTGGGAGCTCTGGGCTTCCCTTGTGCTCATGAGCTCCAACTTCATAGGGTACAGAAGCTTGGGAATGCTTTTAATCAGTCAAGGGGCATAATTCAGACCTTGTTCAGATATTGCTGGTGGCCACGTAGGGAGTGGCAGAGAGGGGGAGGGTGTCAGGATCTCTAGAAGTGAAGTCAGCCATCAAGGAGATATGTAGAGGGAGGAGGAAGGAGCCCTCTGAGAGGGGAGACTTGAAAGGGTGGTAGGAATGGAATTTCCAGCCTACTGTTGGAAGGAACATGGATTGAAGGATTCCAGAGACGGAAATGTGTGACCCAGGATTTAAGCCACCTCTTTTGGGGTTGGGGATATAGCTCGGTGGTAGAGCTTTTGCTTACCATTCATGAAGCCCTAAGTGACTTCATCAAAATTCAAAACAAACCCCCAAAGTTTTTTTTTTTCTCTTTTTTTTTTGAGGTAGGGTCTCACTCTAGCCTAGGCTGACCTAGAATTTACTCTGTAGTCTCAGGCTGGTCTCGAATTTACAACAGTCTGCTTACCTCTGTCTCCCAAGTGCTGGGATTAAAGTGTGCACCACCATACTCAACCCTCAATTTTTTTTTTGTTGTTTTGAGACATGGTCTTTAGCTCAGGCTGGCCTCAACTCCAATATGTGGCTAAGGCTAGTCTTGAATTCTCCTTCTACTACTTACAAAGTGCTAGAATTACAGGCTTGAGCAGCTACACCCATTTCTAAAATTCTTTCTGCTGAATGCAGTGACCCACATATTTGCTGATTAGTCATTGATAATGGGGTGTTTGGAGGGATCTTGGGGCCTTTTTTTTTTTTTTTTCGAGGAAGAGTCTCGCTCTAGTCCAGGCTGACCTGGAATTCACTATGTAGTCTCAGGGTGGCCTTGAACTCACGGCAATCCTACCTGTGCCTCCCGAGTGCTGGGATTAAAGGTGTGCGCCACCATGCCTGGCTATCTTGGGGCCTATTTAGAGGATCAACTGGAATTGATACTTAGGAAAGGAGAGGCCTCGTATTTGATTGTTAAAAAAACTTAATCTCAGCTCATGAGGTAGTTTAGCAGTTAAGGCACTTGCTTGCAAAGCTTGATGGCCTGAGTTTGATTCCCCAATACCCACGTAAAGCCAGATGCACAAAGTGGCACATACATTTGCAGAGGCAAGAGGCCCTGGTGCACTCATTCCCTTGCCTCTTCTTGCAAAAAAAAAAAAAAAAAATCTCCTAGCTTGGTGGGACATGGTCACTGTAAATCCTAGCACTTGGGGACTGAGACAAGAGTACTGAAGGATTGGAAGTCAAGGACAGACAGGCCTGGGCTTCATAGTCTCAAACCAATCAACTACCCTATCTATCCACATGTATACTATGTCTCCTGCTTAAATGTGGGGCATTTTAGTTTTTAAAATAGCAGGTGAGAGTAGATATGCATTCTTGTAAATGAAAGCATGTTTAGTCTTTTAACCCACAGTTGTGGGCAGCCTCTCCTCTCTAGGCCAGTGATGTGTTGGACCTATATGAGTTAAAGTTGAGAGCCTTCTGTTTCTGCTGTGTGTATGACATTCTGATGCTTGAGTAACCTTTATACTGGCTGAGGAAATTGAGTCACAGGAGAAAGAATGTGTCCAAGGTCACACTGCTGTCATGTGGCACAGTTAGGAGTTTTCAAGTGGCAGAGTCGTCCCCCCCTTTTTTTTTTCTTTTGAGTTAGGGTTCTCTCTAGCTCTGACCTGGAATTCACTCTGTAGTCTCAGGGTGGCCTTGAATTTTCAGATCCTTCTACCTCAGCCTCCTGAGTGCTGGGATGAAAGGCATGTACCACCCTGCTTTTTTCACTTAAACCTGGCTTTTTTCCTTTATTTTTTCAATATTTATTTGCAAGCAGAGAGAGAGAGAGGAGGAGAGGAATGTGCACACCAGGGCCTCCTGCCACTGCAAACAAACTCTAGATGCATGTGCTACTCTGCATTTGGTTTACGTGGTCCTGGGTAATAGAACACACTGGCTTTGCAAGCAAGCGCCTTTAACCACTGAACCATCTGTGCATTCCCCTCTCCCCCTTTAAAAATTTTTTTGGTTTTCAGAGGTAAGATCTCATTCTTGCTCAGTCTGCCCTGGAATAATTCAGTATGTAGTAGTCCCAGGGTGACTTCAAATTCTTGGTGATCCTTCTACCTCTGGGATTAAAGACGTGTGCCACACACCTAACCCTTTTCCCTTTCTTTAAAAAGCCGGGCTTGGTGGCGCATGCCTTTAATCCCAGCACTCGGGAGGCAGAGGTAGGAGGATTGCTGAAAAAAATATTTCTATTTAATTACTTGGGAGAAAGGGATGGGGGGATGAAAAGGGAGGGAGGGAATGGGCACACCAGGTCTTCTTGCCACTGCAAACAAACTCCAGACAGGGTGCCACTTTCTGCATCTGGCTTTACATGGATACTGAGGAATCAAACCTAAGACTGCAGACTTTGCTAGCAAGCACCTTTAACCATTGAGCCATCTCCCATTTCCCCTCACCCCCCCTTTTTTTTTTTTGGTTTTTCGAGGTGTAGGGTCTCACTCTAGTCCAGGCTGACCTGGAATTCACTATGTAGTCTCAGGGTGGCCTTGAACTCACAGTAATCCTGCTAGAGTGAGACCCTACCTTGAAACCCCCTCCCAATTTTTTAAAAAAATATATTTGTAGACAGATATAGACAAAGAGTATGGGTGTGCCAGGGCCTCTAGCTGCTGCAAATTCCAGATGCATGTGGCACTTTGTGCATCTGGCTTTATGTGGGTACTGGGGAATAGAACCCAGGTGCAAATGTCTGCAAAGGCTGAGCCATTTCTCCAGCCCCCCTTTTCTTTTCTTGTCTTTCTTTTTTTTTTTTTTTTTTTTTTTTTGTAGGGTTTCCTCTAGCCCAGGCTGACCTGGACTTCAATATTTATTCTTAGGGTGGCCTTGAATTCAATATTTATTCTCATGGTGATCCTATCTCTGCCTCCTGAATGATGGGATTACAGGTGTGCACCATCACACCTGGTTTCCAGCCCACTTTTATTTATTTTAGAGAGAGAATAGGTGAACTAGGGTCTCTTGCCATTACAAAGAAACTCCAGATGCATGTGATACTTTGTGCATCTGGCTTTTTAAGTGGGAGGCAGGTAGGCTTTGCAAGCAAGCACCTTTAACTACCTAGCCATCTCTCCAACCCCAACCCCCAACCTTCTTTTTTTTTTGTTTTGTTTTGTTTTTCAAGGTAGGGTTTTGCTCTAGCCAAGGCTGATCTGGAACACACTGTAGTCTCAGGCTGGCCTGGAACTCACACCAGTCCTTCTACCTTTGCCTCCATAGTGCTGGTCTTAAAATTATAGGTCACCATGAGCCGGGCGTGGTGGCCCACGCCTTTAATTCCAGCACTTGGGAGGCAGAGGTAGGAGGATCACCATGAGTTCAAGGCCAGCCTGAGACTACATAGTGAATTCCAGGTCAGCCTGGGCTAGAGTGAGACCCTACCTCAAAAACAACAACAACAACAACAAAAATTATAGGTCACCATGCCCAACTCCAACCTTGAATTCTTGATCCTTCTTCCTTTGTCTTGCAAATGCAGGGATTATAGAAATTTGCAACAGTAATCTGGCCTGTTGGTGCCTTCCTGAAATGTGCTAGTTGAAGTAAACCTTGGGAGCTTGGGTTCTAGGCCCTGGGGGGAAGGCAAACTTTAGGGAGGATTTCTTTGAGCTGGACCTTCAAGGAAGGATTAGTAGTTTAATGAAAGCAGTGGCAAGAAGGTTATAACTCTGGAAGGAAAAAAGTAAGCAGAGGCAAAAGACTTGGCACTTTTTTTTT
>PVHP010047478.1:0-12859 GCA_004024765.1 Zapus hudsonius
GTACCTTCAGCTTATAGCCATGGATGCTTGGAAGGTGATTTGTGATCTAATTGGAGCTTGTTTTTTATGAGCCCAGCACTAGTTTATTTCATCCTGGCAGCTAACATAAATAACTGTGTCCTGCAGATAGGAAAATCCAGCAGGAGAGATTACCTACATAGCCATGGCATAGGTATCACAAGCTCCATTCATCACACAGCATGTGGTCCATCATTTTCGGGCTCACTATCTCCCACTTTTGGGAAGAATGCGCCATCACTATACCTTCCATGCAGCAGCTTTCATGAAAGGTAAGGTTCCACATGAGGTCAACACATTAGTGAACTTTGGAACAAACTTGTCTTAAAGGTGCCTGCAAAAATCAGTGGTTCCGTGGTCAGAGGGCTGATGTCCACTGGGGCTCAGAACAGTCTATAAACACGCCAGATGTGTTAAAAGTAGAGATCAGGATCAAGAGGACGCCTCTCACCTCAGCTGAGACCTGAAGCTATGTGTAACCTCTGTGTTAGCCTATTGGCAGAAGAACAAGTGTCTTCTTTGCAAATGGATTAGTACGTTAATATTTATAAATGCAGACAACAGTGCCAGTGGGCTATCCATGGTCCCCTACCACAAAGACTGATCCAGACGGCCCATGGAGGAGGATATCCAGCTGACTGGGGATGGGAAGGGGGAATTGGGGAATTGGGGATAACAACTCATTGTTGGCCCACTAAACAATGTAACTCATTATGGACAATAAAAAAAATGGAAAAAAAAAACCAGTGCCAGGTACATGTTTGTTAAACAGCAAATGTCTTAGAGAAAGGTCTTTGCAAAAAAGTTTCGCTGGCTTGTAAGTCTTCTTTAGGATTGAGCTCTCAGCAGCCTCTGGATTTCTGCTTTGATGGGTTTTGAGTCTGGAGGAGGTTCTCAGCACTCACACAGGATCCATCATTTCTTCTGTGATGTCTCCCGCAGCCTGTGGGTGTGATGGAGATGACTGGTCTTGGGCTAGGGAGTCAGTTTCCTTTCTTGCTTCTCTTGGGCCTTGGGTCTCCCCAGCCCCACTTCTTAATATGGCTACTCAGGACAAGAAATATTCAGCGTGTGAATTTTGGAGAGACATACATTCAAACACCCCTACTAAGTAGCATATGTTGTCAAATTCAGTCTTCTGTCTTCCAAGAGGAGCTTTTTCTGGGACTAGGTATGTATTTCAGTGGTTAAAGAACAGTATTCTAGGGTCAGTCCCCCAAAACACAACAATAAATAAATAAAAATAAATAAATAAAAGGTTTCATAAAGTTGTTTCTGCTGCGTCTACTGCTGTCTGGAAAGCTTTGGTAATAGCATTGCCCTCTGACTCTGCTGTGCTTTCCAAATGCTGACATTTAACAAATACCACTTCTTGATCTGCTCTGGTTGTCTTCTGATGCTGAGATATGCCTCTGGGTCCTGAAACCCTGCAGTGGCTTCCTGTGTTCTCCCTGTTTGTCTGTCCATGTCAACACATACCAGCTTGTGGAGAGATTTAAAGAGACCCAGCTCCAAGGTCTTGTGTACCCAGCAATTTATATTCATGCTATTTTGGCACCACAACATTCAAGAAGTGTCCAAATTGGGCCTTCAAGTAAGGAACGAAGCGGATTCTATAACTAATTTTTGAGAACAAATTCAGCATTATGACTTAAAATATTAAAATATAAAGGTCTCCAAAAATATTCCCCCTTATGTACAACCAACACGACAGATGGCTAAATTTTAAAAGAAAAAATATTCTCAGATGCTCAGTGAAATAGTACTTCTTAAAGGAAAATGTGAAATACACACACACACAAACACACACACATATACATATATATGAACATTCTGCTAAAATTGAATATATTTATCTTGTCTGTTATCTTGATGTAAATAAAAAGTTTTAAATTCTTATTGACAACATTAATATATTAATTATTAATTATTAATATATATTAATATTATAATATATAATATATATTAATATACTATATATTGATATATTAATATAATTATTAATTAATATATTGTCAATGGGTCATATTCTCATTGTGTTACACTTGTTGTCCCCTTTCCCCCTCCACTGAGGGCCCTGCACAGTGCGGTTTCAGTAATCACTGTGGAGTTCTGAATGCAGCAGTCAGTCGCTATAGAGGAGGTACAATGCTTCAGCGTATACCTTCCGACTCTGTGGCTCTTACATTCTTTCCCTCCATCTCCTACAATGTTCTCTGAGCCACGGGGAGTGTGTTGTGTCTCCTTTATTGGTGAGCTCTCAGAAGCCTCTGATTTTCAGCTTTGATGAGTTTTCCTCAGTGTCTACCACCACCTTCCTGGAGGAAGTGCTCAGGCTAGCCTTGAGAGCAGCTTTCTCTTCTTTTCCTTCCGATGGGTCTTGGGTTTCCCTGGTATTCGCTGTCATTTGTCAAATGCAGTATCACTAGCCAAAGTGGACCAGCATAGATCAAAGTGAATAGACAGACAGTTAGAAGACTTTTTGACAGGGAAAGCCCTTCTTTTTGCCAAAGAACAGTGGAACAGTTTCTTTCTAGGGTCTAGGATCTTCAAGACAGAGGCTTCTGACTTGGTCAGTAGCAGGCATGAATTGCCTCCCCCTGAGAAAGTGTCCTAGTGAGTCAGAGAGCAGTTGATTTAGCCCCATAGCTTTGGGCCACTATTGTACAAGTGGGTACATCTTGCCTGACTAGTTGATTTTGCAGAGAGAGAATGGGCATTCCAGGTCCTTGAGACACTGCAAACAAACTCCAGGCACATGTACCTCTTTGTGCATCTGGCTTTGGCTTTATGTGTGTACTAGGAAACCAAACCCAGGCTATCAGGCTCTGTAAGCAAGTTCTATATCTCCAGATCCAGTATTATTCTTTTGATAAGGATATTTTTGGATATCAGAGCCATTTTGTGCTTCTGATGCAGGATTTTTGAATTCAGAGAAGGATTGTGCAGGAGACCTCAGATGTGTACCCCACCTTTTGGGTCCTTATCTGATCTTAGCAAAAAAAAACAGAAAGAAAGAAAGAAAGAAAGAAAGAAAGAAAGAAAGAAAGAAAGAAAGAAAGAAAGAAAGAAAGAAAGAAAGAAAGAAAGAAAGAAAGAAAGAAAGACTCCAAGAAGGGTAGATTTTGAATTATGAGGTTTATTTTAAGGAGAATTAGGAGCCAGGGGAAGGCTAGCTGGAAAACTCAAGCACAAGGGAATTCTTTTCCTTACCTGGCTGGAAAGGGAAGGGGAGGATGGAGAGATAGAGACATCTCCAGGGTAGAAGCCTCTGGAGAGAGCACAGGTGTGTGTGTGTGTGTGTGTGTGTGTGTGTGTGTGTGTGTGTGTGTGTGTGTGTGTGAATTATTGAAGGATAACAGTCACCAACAGTGTGAACCGTCAGAGGATTGTGCAAACTGCAAAATCAACCAGTCAGGCAAGATGTACCCACTTGTACAATAGTGGCCCAAAGCTATGGGCCTAAATCAACTGCTCTCTGACTCACTAGGACACTTTCTCAGTGGGAGGCAATTCATGCCTGCTACTGACCAAGTCAGAAGCCTCTGTCTTGAAGATCCTAGACCCTAGAAAGAAACACACACACACACACACACACACACACACACACACACACACACACACACGGTGGAGAACGTGGGCATCACTGTCTTATCCAAGACCTTAGTGGCAATGCAATCTCCATACTGAACTGTGCACACTGGAGAGTTAGACCACCTCTGGGAGCTCCAAGTTTAGTTGTCTTTAGTGAACTGAATATCAGTATTATTTTACTCCTTTTTGCCATTATTCCCTTCATATATATGCCAAGTAGTCTCCACCAAACAAATCAAGCTTACATAGCATGCTTCTGCTACAAATGTATACAGAGGACTCACCAGCATAGAAAACCCAGGATGCCCATTAAGGGAAAGGACCAAGGACAGTAGCAGACTAGGTATTGGGACTTTCTATATGGTAGATCTATAGTTTCTCCCAAAGTGTTGAAACTCAGTGCAGTGTTAATTTGGAGGTGTCATAACCTCTGAGAAAGGAGCATAATGGTAGGTTATTGGGTCATTAGGAGTGTGACCTTGAAGAGATTTGTGAGATTGCAGTTCCCTCCTCTCCCTCTGCTTCAATTCTTGGTCATGATATGAGCTGTTTTGCTCAAAATTCACACCATGAAGTATTGCCCCGATGCAAGTCTAAAAGCTGAAAATTTAATCCCTTGTAGACTGGAATCTCCAAAGCTGGGAGTCAAAGTCCCCTTGTCATTTTCAGTACTAGTGATGGTCATAAAAATTAAACTAACACCAGACCTAAAATATTGTTTTGGGTTTTTAATTTTTTATTAATAAGTAGAAACTCTGTCTGTTGGTACCACCATTTCCCTCCACCCTGCCCTCATTCCACTGAGGACCCTCCTCAGTAGGATTTTTGGTGTTCCATGGGATAGAAGGCTATGGGTTGCTCCAGCAGCAGACAGTTACGGGGCAGTGCAATGTCTCTGGATATTCCCCCACCATGGCGGTTACATTCTTTCTGCTTCCTCTTCTGCAGAGTTCTCTGAGCCATGGTGGATGAGTTTTAAGTATTTTTTAGTGTTGGCTTTTAAGGGTCTCTGGGTTTCTACTTTGGAATGTTTTGAGTATTCCTACAGACCTAAAATAATTTTGGCTTGAACTATAGGGAGCAAAAAAATGCCACTAACCTGCTTACTATCAGGAGGCAACTGGAATTTAAAGCTCAGGAATAAATAAATTCACATGTATGTCACACATCACTTATGTGATATCAGTATCCTGCCCAGATGTACAATAAACCTGTACAAGATGTAGTTCATGCCAACTCTATTGACAATACAAGATGTAGGTACGTATTAATTCTATTCACAAGACATGATGTAGGGATATACTTACTCTGTTGATGATACAAGATGTAGAGATATACTCACTCTATTGACAATACAAGATGTAGGTACGTACTCATTCTACTCACAAGACATGATGTAGGGATATACTTACTCTGTTGATAATACAAGATGTAGAGATATACTCACTCTATTGACAAGATGTAGGTACATACTCATTCTACTCACAAGACATGATGTAAGGATATACTTACTCTGTTGATAATACAAGATGTAGAGATATACTCACTCTATTGACAAGATGTAGGTACATACTCATTCTACTCACAAGACATGATGTAGGGATTTACTTACTCTGTTGATAATACAAGATGTAGAGATATACTCACTCTATTGACAAGATGTAGGTACATACTCATTCTACTCACAAGACATGATGTAGGGATATACTTACTCTGTTGATAATACAAGATGTAGAGATATACTCACTCTATTGACAAGATGTAGGTACATACTCATTCTACTCACAAGATATGATGTAGGGATATACTTACTCTGTTGATAATACAATATGTAGAGATATACTCACTCTATTGACAAGATGTAGGTACATACTCATTCTACTCACAAGACATGATGTAGGGATTTACTTACTCTGTTGATAATACAAGATGTAGAGATATACTCACTCTATTGACAATACAAGATGTAGGTACATACTCATTCTATTCACATGATGTAGGGATATACTTACTCTGTTGATGATACAAGATGTAGAGATATACTCACTCTCTTGACAATACAAGCTGGGTTCTTCCCTTCATGTCTATCACCACCTCATGGACTGTCCATCAGCACAATGCCTGTGCTTTGCACGCTTTGGATCACATACAAGCTGAGTCGCACTGCAGATTGTGAGCCCCACAGACACTATGTGAATGATTCTTATCTCCCAAAGAAGACTAGGTCTTCAGATTCAAAGCTGGAAGGGGGAGAAAGTCCACACCACCACACACATTTCCCCGCAGGTGCATCCACCTCCATCCTGCCATGCCTTGCATGTCAAATGACCCCACAGTCACACGTGTTACACCTGGTTTCCAGATGGTGGCACTCCTTGGGGAGATTGGAAAGCCCATGCCAGGTGGGCCTGGCTGGTGGAAGTAGATCACTCACTAACAGTGGTCCTTGGAAGGTTAAATTGTTTGTGGTCCCAGTGTTCCTTGCCTCACACAGTCAACCCCTTGCATGTTCCCACATCACGAAAGAAGTCCCTGTCATGGGAGGTTGTGACTGTCTAAAGCCATGAGTCAAAATGAGTTGGTCTTCCAGTAAGCGGCATCTGTCTGCTATTTTAGTTGCCACAAGGAGAAAAGTGATTAATGCAAAACCTTCGCAAAGTGCCAAGCTCTTCAATTTCAGCATTTATTTTTAATCTCAAAATTATTGAAATTTCATTTTAAGATTCTTTCCTTAATGGAGATGAAATCAAACTGAGCACTTTTATGTCATTATTATTATTATTATTATTATTATTATTATTATTATTATTATTATTATTTTGCCTTCATGACTGCATCTCACCCATGTGCCAAACTCTTCAATTTCAGCATTTATTTTTCTCAAAATTGTTAAAATTTCATTTTAAGATTCTTTAATGGAGATGAAATCAAACGGAGCACTTTTTATGTTATCATTATTATTATTATTATTATTATTATTTTGCCTTCGTGACTGCATCTCACCCATGTGCCACACTCTTCAATTTCAGCATTTATTTTTCTCAAAATTATTGAAATTTCATTTTAAGATTCTTTCCTTAATGGAGATGAAATCAAACAGAGCACTTTTTATGTTATCATCATCATTATTATTATTATTATTATTATTATTATTATTATTATTATTTTGCCTTCGTGACTGCATCTCACCCATGTGTCTAGTCACAGACTTTCTTTCCTTTTGGATATCATCAACAACTTGCTCCTCAATTTGGGTCCTGGGGAACCTCTGTTCCCAACTATTCAAGACTTTACTGCAGGACATTAAGAGCCAATGCTTGGTTGGGTCTTACAAAGTAATTTGGGAGCTTCCTGGTCCTGGACTTCTTAGTGATCCTCATTTGGCTCAAAGCTTTCTTAAAGAGGAGAAAACCTTTATCTTCCTGTCTTGAAAGGAAATGATGACTGTTCTTTTTGTGTTAGTAATGCTTGCTTTGGTGGAAATTTAATTTTTTTTTTCTAACAGGGGTTTAAAAAAAACCCAAACCTGAAGCTTGGATGGGGTATCCATGCTGAGTAGCCTTAGGTGATTTGCTAGCACTGCTCACCTGAAAAGTTAGCTACAAACTCAAAAGAGCATAAGGATTTCTGGATGAAGGAATCATATCACAAAATACATGTCCTGGAGGGTTTATGCTGCCAATGATCGTCTGCTAGAAGACAGGAGGGGAAGATTGCAATGTAAAACCATAATGGAAAATTTGCAAGTTCTAGTCCATGATCAGTTGGGTCCCTTTGCTTTAGGCTTGTGGCATCGTTGAAAGCATATTGCAAGGGGAAAAAAATTCAGTTACCCCATAGCCAAGGAGCAAGAGAGAGAAAGAAAGGAGCTGCACGTCACTATTTCCCCACAGAGCATTATTTCCATGACCTAAGACCTCCCACCCACCCCAAAGCGTTCACCACGTCACAGTAGTGCTCTATTCCTAATAACACATGGGACTTTGTGGAACATTCTGGATGTATACTACAGGACTCGGGAAACATGGAAGGAATCTGGGTGTCATGATTTGATACAGGTGTCCCCCACAAACAATTGAATGTGTTCTGATAGATCGATCCTCAGCTGATGGCAGTTTGGGTTTTACAACCTCGATGAAGCTGTGTTGTTGGGGGTGGACTTATGGGGGTTATAAGCCAGCTCCCCCTTGCCAGTGTTTGGCACACCTTCCTGCCGCTGTTTGCAGTGCTGTGGCAGAGGTGATGTCCAGCCCTCTGCTCATGCCATCATTTTCCCTGCCAGGATAGAGTCTCCCCTCGGGTCTGTAAGCCAAATAAACCCATTCCTCCACAAGCAGCTTTTGCTTGGGTTCTTCCTGCGCAGCAACTAGAAAGCTGACTGCAACACTGGGTTAATTTTTCTCATCTTCTTCCTTATCCATTAAAAATGTCGATTCTTTCACCATCATTCCCTCAAAACTTTTAATATGTCCTTTTCCTGTTGTCTCAATCCTCTTCATTCTGACTTCTGCCCAGAAGATATCCAGTGCATTGATAATCACAAATCCTTACTTGGTATTTTTACTCACTACCCCTCCTGCCATGCCTTCCCCGCCTCCATGATTGTGACCTGGAACTCCTCCTTCATTGTCCACCTCTCAATGTCCTATCGAGATGGACATTCCTCTTGTCTTTCTTCTCCCCAGGGTTTCTGTTTCATTGACTCCTCTGGGTCTGTGGGTTACTTAGGGGGTTGCAGCGCGCATCAACTCCCCGTTCACCCACGGGAGCGGGGTGAGCAGCGGCTTGGAACAGCCGTGAGCCGAACGAGAGATGAGACTCTCGGGAGAATGCGGCAGTGGGCAGTTCTCATTTGATTGGATCAATAGCAGTTGCTTATGTAGAGAAAAGTCAGAGGTAGAAGCATAGGAAGCAAGATCTGTGAGAGAATGGTGATGTCAGCAGAGGAAATGAAACCTTATTGTTTAGGTTTGTTATTTGCAGTTGGATTAAGTTAGGCTTTGAACTGCTTATCTTATCTCAGGGGACAGCTGTGGCCTGCCTGGGTGCTGGAGTTTTCAGGATTGCTAAAATTTACAGGGACCCTTGGACTTTGCCTCAACTTCCTTATCAGAAGGAGACAGTCCCAGAAGCCTGCCAGACTCAGCAAAACCCTACTTCCTCCATGCCCCATTAGCAGGGTACCACAGACTCCTAGTCTCATTCTCTTGCTCTTGGGCAATTTACAGTAGACTGTTTCCATGAAAGTCTCAGCCTGTCTTTTGGTTTCATCTAAAAGTTTAAATACACCCAAGCTCTCATTTGCCCCCAGACTTTCACCCACCTCTTTCCTCATCCCTGGAAGGTGCTTTCCTCCTGATCCATTTGCCTTTTTGCATATTTGAATTTCAGGCATTGGCACTCCATCTTCTAAATTATTGATATGAATCTGTAATAGTCCTTTCCTTCTCTTTAATTTATATTCATGATTATCTGGTTTCTTTCTGTGCTCAACTACTTCAATCCATCCTTGTCAAGTTACATAGCTGGCTTCGGGGCTGACAGCCTTCTGCATTCATCAGTCTATGCAAACAGACTCTCCCTGGGTGATGAAGAAAATAACACCTACACCCAACAAGCGTTCAGCTTAAGCAGGGGCTGTGTTAATTATCACCTAAATGCTGGGACAAATTACCTGATAAATACCAGTTTAGCGAGGAAGGTTGCATTTACATTCTAGTTGCTAGGGCAAACACCCAACTAGAAGCAATTTATGGGAAGAAAGGGTTTATTTCAGGCTTACCGATTCCAGCATGTGGTACCCTGCTAATGTGGCATGGAGGAAGTAGGGTTCTGCTGAGTCTGGCAGGTGTCTGGGACCATCTCCTTCTGATAAGGAAGTTGAGGCAAAGTCCGAGGGCCCCTGTAAATCTTATCAATCCTGAAAACTCCAGCACCCAGGCAGGCCACAGCTGTCCGATAAGCAAGCAGTTCAAAGCCTAACTTAATCCAGCTGCAATAAACAAACCTAAACAATAAGGTTACATTTCCTCTGCTGACATCACCATTCTATCCATGTCTGTATACATGTATAGAGTCACGTAGCCCCTCAATTTATCTATGCAAATTAGGTCTCCAAAGGATACTGGCCCCTACCAATCAAACTCATGAGATGCCCACAGATCTTGCTTCCTATGCTTCTACCTCTGACTTTTCTCTATATAAGCAACTGCTATCTATCCAATAAAATGAGATCTGCCCACTGCCGCGTTCTCCCGAGAGTCTCATCTCTCGTTCGGCTCACAGCTGTTCCAAGCCGCTGCTCACCCAGCTCCCGTGGGTGAACGGGGAGTTGATGCGCCGCTGCAACCCCCTAAGTAACCCACGGACCCAGACCAGCAAAGGTTCATCATGGTGGAAAAAGATAGCACACTTCATCATCCATCCATAGCAAAGAGACAACATCCAGCACCAGCAAGTACAAGCCGACTCTGAACACAGAGTGTTGGATTCCACCCCAAGTTTTGCCCCTGGTGACACACTTGCTCTTAAACCTTCTGTTGGGTGGGCACGAGGTAGGAAACTATCATAAACACCTGAAGCTATGGAGAAATTACAGTCAACTACCACACAAGGGTTTGTTTCAATGTAGAGTTGCAGGTCACAGTCATGGAGGTGGGGAGGGGACGGCAAGAGGAGCTTGAAGCTCCTGGTGTTAAGTTGATAAAGCGTGGATTTATGATGGGTTTTATCGATGCCCAACCTGACATGTCCTAGGATCATTTGTGAGGGATTATCAGAGTATCGTAGCCTCCAGGCATGCTCACGAGGGATTATTTTGACTAAGTTAACTGATATGGGAAAGCCCCACTTGAATTGTGGGTGGCACCAATTCACGAGCTGGAGTTTTGGACAGAATAACAGCAGAGAGCAGACTGAGCAGCAGCTTTCATCACTCCTGCTTCCTCGCTGTGCTGAGTGGGACCAGCTCTGCTTCAAGCTCCCGCCACCATGCCTTCCCCACCATGGTGGATTGAAACCTGGAACTGGAAGATGATGCAAGCCCTTCCTCTCAACTTCAAGAGATTTTTGTCAGCTATTTCATTTCACCAACGAGAATGGGTGTGAAGAAAAGTATAGGTATAGCTGGATGAGAGCTGTCTTTGTATTTCTGACTTGTTTTAGACACAGTGGTTTCTAATTATCCGTGCTTAAGGTCTTTATTTTTTTCGTGGGTTGATATCTATGGTAGTTTTGAGTAAGTGTCCCCCAATAGAATTTGTTATAATTGTGTTTATTCAATTGTTAATTGTCTCCAGGCTTCCGGCTGGAGGAAGTGCCACTTTGGCCTAGCCTCCTGGGGACTGGACCTTTCTAAATGATGCAAAATGCTAGGGATAGATATACAAAATAAAAGCCAGAACCCAGGTCTGTCAGTTCTGCATTTTTGTGAATTACAGTTTGGAGTGTGCTTGCTTGAGGTGCTGGTGGTGGGCTTCTGTCTCTGTCTCTGCTTGGATCTGTGAAAGGGGGCCAGCCTTTTTCCTTAACTTCCCCTGGGTCTGTTACTTCAATAAATACTTTCCTCCCCCAAATTGTGCCTGGTTTGGAGATTCATCCCAGCAGCTCGTGACTGACTATGACAAAAGCCTTACCCTACTCAATATTAATTGGAAAAACATGTATATTGGCATGAATTTTATAACAACATACATATTTTTAAATTTCAGAACACATTTTAATTTATAAGTGAAAACTAATGTATAGCCCTTAAGGGTAATATCAGTTTTGCCAATAACAGTTTCTAATCTTACATTCACTTGTTTGGGTTCTGAATAGTTATAATTTGGCATATTGCAATAGAAATATGTTTTAAATTTTTTTCCTGGCATTTATCCCAAACCATCTACTTATCTCTTTGTCATGAAGTAGATGAATGTGAGGACAAATCACATGTAAAAAAGCACTGTCAAATTTGACAAATGAAATAAGTGGAAGCAGGATTCCATCTATTTGACAAATGGATCTAATTTAACTCCATGGATTTCTCAGCTTGGTGAAGATATTAGTGTTTGCATTTTTCTTGCCTTGGCACGTAAAAAAAAAATCCAGAAAGCAGCTCTTAGCCTTAAGTTCTCCATGACATCAGTGAATAATGAAGTAACACATTTTTCGGAACATACTGAAAGAGGTATAATAGCCACCGCCATGGTGAGATTTCAGTGTTATGAAGGGATAAGAAAAGGAAGTGAAGAGATAGGAGCTGTGTCACACACCAAAGGGACTAGAATGACATCACTGTTTTCAGTAATTATTTAGGAGGCAGTATAGAATGGAAAATTCCCTTCAAAATAAAGAAGAAATGGTTTACAACTTAGAATTATATTTCTGGTCAAATAAATCAAGGACATGTATAAACTGGACATTCTCAGGTAGATGAAATATCAAAAACAATGTATTCGTGAGAAACTCTTTTTATGCTTTTGTAAGACAGATTCCATAAAAATTGCATGGAAATAGGGAGGGAGGGAGGGAGGGAGAGACAGAGGGAGGGAGGGAAGGACGGAAGGAGGGAGAGAGCAAAAGCAAGACAGAAAGAGAGAGAGAGACCTTATATAATAGAGTATCCAGTACAGAAAAACGAAAAATGATTCCTGAGATAAAGCTGAGATGTTTCTGCAGAACTAGTAAAAGATCATTGTAGTTATAACATCATCACTGCTTCAGTCAGTCACACACCTCTGGGATGAATCTCCAAACCAGGCACAGTTATGGGAGGAAAGGATTTATTGAAGCTACAGATCCAGGGGAAGTTCCATAATGGAGAAAGAGGCTGACCCCCTTTCACAGGTCCAAGCAGAGAGAGAAACCCATCACCAACACCACACACACAACAGCAAACAGGCAGGGGGGAGAGGAGATTTTCTCCTCCTTTATAGAGCCTTAGGGTGGGGTCTTGCAACCCTATCTCAGACTTCCTGAGTCTCTGGAATTTCCTTCCTGCATTGCCCACACAGGAAGGGATGTTCATTTCTAGCTTCCCTGAGCTTCCTTGCATTCTGCCTCCCTACCTGCCTGCTGGTACTTGTCATGCATTGGCATTGGAAAGACGCTTCCTCGGTCTTCCAGCCTGGATTGTGTGGGACCCTGCTAAAAGGGGCATGGAGGATGTAGGGTATTGCTGAGTCTGGCAGGCTTCTGGGACTGTCTCCTTCTGATAAGAAGTTGAGGCAAAGTCTGAGGGCCCCTATAAATCTTAGCAATCCTG